>JAKCPB010001122.1:0-224962 GCA_021442155.1 Cymbidium sinense | reverse complement strand
ATTAGTTGACTATTTTAACTAAGAGTGTTTTTAAGAAATTTCTATTTCCTAGGATGTAATTAACTATAGAAGCTTGCTTCCATAAGAAACTAAAGAACCTAACATAAAATAAACCATACTTTACTTATCCATGCAAAGTAGGGAAAAGATATATGGTATATATGTAAACTCATCTACCTCAGGAGTCCTTATTTGATGATTGAGTGCATTGGAGGATGGTGTTACTATCTTTCAAGATAATATATATTCTTAGATGTTGTACTTGATCATTTCTAAGTACCCCTAGATCTACATCATGGTGTCCCTATGACTCCAAACTAAAACACCATAGATTTTTCTAACAACTTGGCTGGGGATAGTTGCTCTCTATATCTTTAGTAGTCAACTAATATCTTCTAATATTGGTAGTGGACCTATATTTTCATATAAGTCCCAAGACTACCCTTCATTCTATTAGATTTTTGCCCACTTAATCTTTGGGTAAGTGTTGCCAACATCTCCTTGGTTCTAGAATCTCTCTCTAGTAGGTTCTAGAACCTCATTATGTCTCCAAATAGGTGAAGCTAAAAGAAAATGTACATAAATGAATCATGCAATCTCAAAACCAACAAATCAGTGAACCTATTATTCTTTTCACAATTGACAAATTCAGGTTTGCTAATCATTATAAATTCACTTGGACTCACTTCATTAGTGGAGTTCCAAGCAAGAATCTCTCTCCTAAAATAAAGTCTCTCTGAATCATGAACCCTAATTAGCATTACTAAATTGTTGGATAAGGGTTTAAACTTAAATTCAATCAAAGAAGAAAGAAAAATGAAGTCTGCTAACCCATTGGTGATACAATCAAATTGAAATACAATTCTAGTCCTTTTACCTTTAAGAAAGAACTACACATGTCTTCTAGAAAGCTCATTTTCTCTTTTGCCTCGAGTATGCATTTGGCCATGGATTAAGACATACCCACCTTTGCACCTATTATCATGTTTGGCATAGGCTTTGAGCATTTTAGGATCACTTGTGATGGCCCTGCCCTCAGCACTATCAGTTGGGAGGAGGTGGCTAATAAGAAGCCACTTTTATAGTTTGATTTGTAGTCTGATACTAAGCTCCCTCTTTACAAAGGAAGGTTATAGAGGTTCCCTTGCCATGAGGTTCCACTAGAGCAATTAGGACTAGTACCACTTCTTTGGCAACCAAGAGAAAATAAGTCATTGTGTTAAAGGTGGTCCCATCTACATTTAAGGTCAGTTCTAGCTCCCACCATGTCCCATTGACCAAGACTCACCATCGTAATAAGAACTGAAAGATCAAGAGGTATCATGAGCTCATGGCTAGGGAAGTTGAATTAACCTCCCATGAGGCTGAAGAGGGTTCCCCCTATGAGACCTTCCCCACCATAAGAGGCAATAGGTTTTACCCCATTTTAGTTGTAGAGGGAGAGGAGGATGTCAGAAGGATAGTAGCATCACCCCCATAACCCTTTGAATATGAGACATCAGATAGGAAGAGGAACATACCCTATGCTAGTCTAAGGTATGTGCTCATGAGAGTAGTGAGAGTCTATGGGTGATCTGAGTCTGCCATGATCCATGAATTAAGACAAGTCATCCCTAAAAGTGTTAAGGATTAGATTCATAGAGAGAGGGCCATGGAGGCCAAGATAGCAGCCCAAGCGAGCTAGAGAGATAGGAGGAAGTTTGCTAGACATTCGATGCCCTCAGCTTTGGTAGATAACCACCCTGACCAATAAGCTAACAAAGTTAGTCATTTAGATAGTATAGTTCTTATCAATTCTGATAGAAGGAGGGGGTCTTTGAAGGATGCATAGCTGGTGTCACACCATCACAATGCTCCACTCTCCACTCACCATCACCTGTACATGTCACACCATGCAAAATCCCCACCAAGTATTAGAAGTCCACATCAGGGAAGAAGTCTTCACCCTTGGTGATATGATTGTGGCCCAAGGGCCACACTTCATCCTCTCACACTAATGGTGTGAGGTCGAGCTCTCCTATCCTATTCAAGCTCCTACATAATTAGTGGAGAACAAGGAGTGGTGGTCAAAGTGTGTTTCAATTGCCATACTAATTCAATAGGGTGAAGAGGAGATTAGAGAGAACAAGAGGGAAGAAGAGAAGGTCCCCATGTTGGTTGAGCCAGTTATGGTTAGCATTCCTTTAGCTCAGGATATCCTGGATGATCCTCCTTTAAAAGATCATAGGGTGGAGGATCATCATTTAAGATATGTTTTTATAGATCCTAAGAATATAACTAGCCGTTCTTTTGAGGAAATCTTCACTGAATATAAGGCGGTCATCAAAGACATGGAGAGGAGGGATACTGATGAAGAGAAGGTTGACTTTGACATAGAGGAGGATGACCTTTAGAAGAGCCAACTACATATGGTAGAGACTATGACTTCCTCCTATAGAGAGCAACATCATAGCATTGAGGCACATTGAGCTATAGTTGAGGAAGGCGATGCATCAAACTCAACTCAATGACTGTTGCAACAGTTGAAGTAAGAGGATGATCAGATAGATTGCATGGAGAGGAGGATGGAGGAGCTTATACCAATTGTCATAGCATTCTAGACATACTAGCACTAGAACCTATCCCAAGAGACAATAGACCTAAGTTAGCACATACTACGACCGTAAGAATATCACTTCATTAGAGGAGTACGTAGCCTTCATAAAGGGTATGGATTATGTAATCATTCAAGGAAGGGATATTAAATAGATGGTGAAATAGTAAGTGAAGGAGGCATTGGCATAATTCTAAGGGGCCTTATTAATTCCAAAGGGTAGACTTTACCTAGAAGAATTTGATGTAGTCCAATACCCCAAAAATTTTGTGCCACTATCTTTTAAGGTATTTGATGGCAGTGGGAACCTTAGGCAACACATTGCACACTTTAGAGCCAGTTGCTGCAATGCAGGTGGCAGCCATGCTTTACTCTTATGATTGTTTATTAGTAGCCTTTCTTGAGTTGCCTTTGATTGGTATGCCAAGCTGCCTAACAGTTTGGTGAAATCATTTGTAGAGTTAGAGCTTTTCATCAAAATATTTGTAGGAGCTCATCAAAAGGTAACTATAGGGGACATTATTGAAGAGAAACAAAAATCCAATAAGTTCCTAGTTGATTATATTCTTAGGTGGAAAATTTTAAGTATGAAATGTGAACCATAGTTCCAAGAGCAATAAGTCATTGAAATACTTCTCAAGAATATTCATGTCTCAGTCACTTTCATGCTTAAGGGCTTTACAATTAAAATATTTAAGAAGCTAATCAGCAAGATGGCTAACCTACATAAAGAAACCAAACAGTTATCCTTCTTAAACCAATTATGCAAGCCAAAGTCCTAGATAATATTTAAGAAGAAACTAGAGCTGGCATGGGTTAAGGAAAGCAACCCATGAGAGCATACTAGGAAAGGCCTAAAGTCAACAACCTTCACTTCCACCTTCACTTCCACCTATCTGATCACCACAGTAGCGCTACCGATATCCACCACTAGGTAGCTACTTCCACCCACTGTTGCAGACATGTTAAACAAATCATACTCATTCAAGAGGGAGGTACTTAAAATTTTTGAAGAACCTTCTTAAAGGCCGGACTTTTAGTTACCTGAACCTAAAAAGTTGGAGGATGCATAAGTGATGATCTTAACTTTTGCCACCACCATATGCTAGGCCATGTCTTAGAGGATTATTTTATTTTCAAGGACTGACTTGAACATAGTTACAAATTAAAAGCCATTATGATACTTAAAGAATACTTAGTGGAGCAAACTTTAAGCTCTATCAAAGTAATTTCTAAGGAATCTTTAGATCCTCTCAAAGCTGAATGAAGGTTGGGATATCTCTATCCAATGCCTCTAAAAGAATCATCTCTAAATTAAGAAACTTCCTTTGTAGGTGCTTAACTTAGCACCTCTAGCACCTTGGAAGGTCTAAGTTATGAAGGAAAACTGTGAGAGGATGGGAGCCCAGCAACAACAATACCCACCATGTGCCAGGATAGTTACTTAGCCCAACCACCATTCAAGTTCATCATTTCTACCTCCACCACCATAGTTACCACTCTTGCCAGCTCCCTTACCACCCTTAGGGGTGTTGTATCAGTGGATGAGGGCAGTAAACCACTCATCCCCCTTACTTTATTTGATTTCTATTTTGTACCTCCAAATTTAAAGAAATCATCAAAGAAGAAATTTTACACTTATATACTATCTCTTTTTGATAATCTTAGTGGTTTTATTTTCATAGAAAGCTCTCCAAGTCATAACAATAATTTTAATTCCAATCACTTGCTTTTTGATTGAAAAATGAATTTTCCTTTTTTTGAATCTCTAGAGTTCTTAACTTGAGATATATTTAGAGTTGTTCGACATTGAAGATCCTTTAGGATAAGCTATAAGTATGTCTGATGTGTAGGTAGAATTCGCCACAAACCCTCCAGCTGAAGAAATAATCAAAGTCAACCACTATAGTGAAAAAGTTTTACCTCATAGGGTAGCACCTCAAGATAAGGGTAAATAAGTCATTAGTTCTAGTGAGTAGATAACCCCTCCATAAGATGCTCCACCTATGAATATGCTTATGGAGGACCTAGGGTTGACTACAATGTCTTATCACTTTAGAAAGTTGCCTAAGCAAAGCATATATGATTCCCTTATTTTGTCTAAAAAATGAGAATCATTAATCAAAGCAATCGCTTGATCCCGAGATATGTTTAGCTTAGTTGGTCGCATGATCCACGGAGAAGAGGCATGTTTTTCAAAAGAAGTCCTAAGCCACCACCTAAGAAGACCATTTGCTTGGGACTATAGAACACAACCATCCTCTAGACATTATAATGGATGTTCGCAAGTTCAGACTATCTAGGGTACTTGTTGACCCAAGTGCATCTGTTAACATCATGAGCTTAAGAATCCTTGCCTTCTTGAAGATTGACATCACTAAGCTTCAAGCTAAAAAGATGATGTTGAAAGGATTCAATGAACAAGGTGAGAGGGCCTTAAGGTCCATCACATTATCATTAGAGATAGATGATTGGAAGACTGAGGCCAAGTTCCATATAATAAATTTAGATACATCCTTCAATGCTTTGCTAGGGTAACCTTGGATTCATGAAAATAACATGGTATCATCTTTGCTCTACTAGTGCATCAAGTTCATAAGAGATGGGATAGAATACTATGTTAAGGGAGACTTAAAACCATTCATAGTACATGAGGTTAGGATTTATAAAGATGCAGCCTATTATCTCCCCAAGAAACAAAATATCTTTCTCACAAACTACATTAAAATTAAAAATAAAAAGGAAAAAAAAGAAAGAAAGAAAATGAATAAGGAAAAGAAAAATAAAAGAAAGAGCATGAAGAAGATTTTGGGGGGGGGGGGGGGTAGTAGATACGATATTATATTTCACCCAAAGTTCACTCCTTTTGAATAAGTGGGTTGAATGCCCCCAACTTCTTCTAGGACAAGGAGGGGGCATGTTCAGAGGAGGTGCTAGAGGGAAAAGGTCCCCATACCTACCGCCTACCGGAAGTTTTGTTCTAGCATCCAGGAGTGCACTGACTATCTACATAGACTTAGAGTCTAGTTTAGAGGATGAGTCTTATATAGTAAGCACACCAATTGCTTGTCCACCCTCGAAGACCTTGCTGGTGGTGTCACTCAAGCCAAACAATGATGAAGATAAGGTCCTAAAGCAAAGCATAGGTATTTTAAATCTCTATTATATGAAACTGTGAGACAGCATGTGAGCACTTTAGCTCTAACCCAACTTTCATCTCAGGATGTTGAGGATTTGGTAGTTAAGGATGTTCCAAAATTACATACAAATACTAAGCCTCAGAAATACCCTCAAGCTCAGAAGTTGATGTAGAGCTTGAGAAAAATTCACTCAAAGAATTAATAGAATTGTATTTTGATTGGCGCTCACTATGTGTCTTGAATTTAGCTAAGAAAGGTTTACTTTATCATGTATAATCTAAACATAGGTCAGAATACTTCGAAAAGCTTTGGGATAATAAATAAAAAAACTCTCAATCAAGATTTGGACTAGGTTTGATGCATCTAGTATGATGATGAGTATTACTTAGTCATCACTAATCATTTAGAGTTTGATAGGTTATTGTCTAATAACACTAACTTGTATGATGAAGTGTACCCCTAGAGTTAGAGGAAGAAAATCAAGTCAACCATCGATGAGCTAAAGGAAATCAACATGGGTACTGAAGATAATCATCGCCTAACATATGTCAATTCTTTGTTGATTGAATTTAAAATAAATGATTAAGCTAGGCTACTCTTAGAGTTTAAGGATTATTTTACATGGAGCTATGATGAAATGCTCGGATTAGCTCCTAAAGTTATAGTCTATAAGCTAGCAACCCTGACACTATCCCTATAAAGGAAACTCCTAAATGCACTCGATTAAATATTGAGCAATAAGTCATTTCAGAAGTTAAGAAATTGATTAATGCTAGTTTTATCAAGGAAAAAAAATATCTCACCTGGTTAGCTAGTGTCATTCTAGTTAAGAAGAAGAATGACAAAATCTGCATATGCATCAACTTTAGGGATCTTAACAAGACATGTCCAATAGATGAATTCCTATTACTCATATCAGAGCTGATGGTGGACATAGCCTCATCTCATGCAGTCTTCTTATTCGTGGATGGCTTATCTGGTTACAACCAAATTAAGATGGTCCTCGATGATGAAAATAATACTACTTTTAGAACCCCGATCAAAATTTATTTCTACAACATCATGCTTTTCTGACTTAAGATTTTGGAGCCACCTTTTAGGGGGCCATGACTTGGATCTTCGATGAGCTCATCCAACACCAAGTTGAATGTTATGTCAATGATCTTGTAGTCAAAAGTAAATAAAAGAAAGACCACCTATCTGACTTGAGAGTAGTTTTGAGGGCTTGGGATAATATAACCTCAAGATGAACCCTCTAAAGTGTGCATTTAGGGTAGCTTTAGAGAAGGTTCTTGGGTTTGTTGTGTGACACCACAGGATTGAGATTGACCCTGAGAAGATCAAGGTGTTAATAGAAATGCTACCCCTAATAGCCTAACTCAACTTAGTTCATTCCAAGGGAGGTTGACATATCTAAGATGCATCATATTCAACTTATCTGGTAGGTGTCAACCATTTTCAATATTGATCAAGAAAGATGTTAAGTTCAAGTAGGATGACAACTACCATAAAGCATTCGAGAGCATCAAGCAATACTTTATGATGCCATTAATATTAGCTACTCTTATCCTAGGAAGACCCCTCATACTATACACTACTTCATTAGATGACTCCCTTGGCATTTTGTTGGCTTAAGCTAATGACAAAGGGAAATAAAACACAATTTAATACTTTAGTTATCATCTAATCCCTATATAAGTGAATTATCCACTCATTTAGAAGCATTACCTAGCTTTAATCTTTCACTGCCCAAAGTTATAGCATTATATGCTCTCTCATAAAGTGAACCTAACTTCCGAGTCAATCCACTATAATATCTTATGACATGACCAACACTGTCTGGATGATTAGCACGATGGTATATGATATTATCACAGTCTAATATTACATTCCTTCCCCTTCAATCCATGAAGGGACAAGTGCTCACTAATTTCTTAGTAGTACACCCTCTTCTTGTTGAATCCCCTATAATGATGATCTCCTAAGTGAAAAAATCATTAGTTTAGGGGTACAAGTAAGGGTATATGAGAGATGTATTTCGATGGTATGAATTCCTCTCAAAAAAGAAGAAGAACCATGATTTATGCTCCTAGGAAAAGTGGGGGTAGTAGTAATTCTCTTAACACTAGACTAGGATATGATAAGGTTCTCATATCATTTATCTAAACCTTGCACCAACAATAAAGCTGAGTATGAATTCCTAATCATTGGTCTAAATTTAATTGTCACCTTAGGCTTTCAAAGCATCAACATATTTAGGGATTCACATTTAGTGGTTAACCAAATCACCATGTCCTATAAAGTTCACAATCCTAAACTCCATCACTACCATAAATACACCACAGAGATATTGGCTCAGATCCTATAGGTTACTATCTACAGGATCCATCGAGGAGAGAATGTCATAGTTGATGCCCAAGCTAAGCTCATTAAAGAATTAACATGTATGGAAGATGAGTTCATACCAATAGAGATTCATAATTATGGAGTCCTTCTTCTTATTGATACTGAACTCATTGATAAGCATACCCTTGTAGGGGAGATTGTAATTGCTGAAAAGGATGAATAATTAGATTGGAGGTAACCTTTTATTAACTATCTAAGCAAAGGAAAACTACCTCAAGAGAAATCTCAAGCCCATCAAGTCAGACAAAAGGCGCTCTCCCATGTCCTTGTTGATGAGACTTTGTATCGATGGTCCTTTGATCATATATGGTTGTACTATTTAGACAAGCATAAATCCCATAAAAGCATGATCAAGATACCGTCAAGATTATGAGTCCACCAATGACCCTAAGATGAAAACAAAATTCAAAAGACATGGGTACAATTGGTCAACAATGATTAATGACATGGACATGGCCAAGTTTAATATCGTGTAGAGTAGTTCTAAATCAACTACTAACCATTCTACACCTGACTATAGCTTCATGGCCATTCGAGTGTTGGGAAGTATTATAGTGGGTCCGATTGATCCTCTTTCATCCAAAGGTCACTTCATATTAGCAACTATAAATTAATTTTCCAAATGGGAAAAAAATTCCATTAAGGGAAGTTAAGGCTCATCATGTCATTTAGTTATTCAAGAACCATATTGTATATAGGTTCGGGGTACCTCACCGAATCATATCTGATAATGATACTACATTTAAGAGTACAAAGATCAATAGCTTCACCAAAAGACACAATATAGATTGGATGTATTCTACCATCTACTACCCTTGGGAAAATGGGTTAGCAGAAGCTTTCAACAAGACCCTCATTCAAATCTTGAAGAAAATGCACGATGACAACAAGCGACAGTGGTATGAGCAGCTAGTTAAAGCCTAGTGGGCTTACTGTACTACGTATAGAACACTAACACAATCCAACCCCTTTTCTTTAGTGTATGTATATCCGGCTATCCCCTTAAAAGTTCAAATCTATCATTAAGGATAACTTTCAAAAAAATTCACAACCGAGCAAAATGCTAAGCTGGAGGAACTCAAAGGTCTTGAGGAAAGACATTTACGAGCATGTCAATACCTCGAGTTATGTAAAGCTAGGATGGTTTATTCTCACAATAAGTTAGTATGGATAAGAGCTTTTTTTGAGTTGGAGAGCTTGTTTTAGTTCTAAGACCAATTGTAGCCATCATTGCAAGATGGGAGGCATGTTTGAACTAATGTGGAAGGCCCTTTTGTTATAGAAAGGGCCTACCAATGTGAATCATACCAACTGATCAACCATAAAGATGAACGTATGATACTTCCAATCAATGGACTTTACCTAAATAAATACTATGCATGATTATGATCAAGACAAAATTTCATCAATAAAACATTCCTTTTAAAAAATTGCCCCTTTAAATTATGATTATTTTGTCTAATTTTCAACTCGTATGAGTATTTCCTATCTCTTGGTGCTTTAGGATAGGTGTAAGGGAAACTCAGGTGGCATCATATTCTTGACTTGCACAAGATAAACACAAAACCACACACAAATACAAAGCAAACAAAAAATTCAATTACTTGACTACTAACTTGAGATAAGACCCCCAGTTACCCTGACTTAGTAGCTGCTCTAGGTCGGGTTCAATTAACTACTTGGTTAATGAGTCTCTCTAGTGGTAAATTTTGCTTAAGGAGGATGTTAGTCCTGCTTTCTTCCTAGTATGGCTACTACAAACTGATGGGTGCCTTGTCAAGTTGGTATGTTCTATTACATAACCAATAGACTATCGTGATAGTTGACTGTGCTTATGAAGATGTGAGTCCTTGAGCTAATTATCGTACGATTGGGTCCATATTGAAGGATTAGGGTAAGATCCATAATGGCTCCTCTTTCCCTAACTACTTCAAGCTCGTGGATAGTCCTCCTTTGTGACTTCCTAATTTTAGTCATCCTAGGTCGGATAGTAGCTGTCCAGCTGATGACAAACTATCTCGATGATCAGTTTTGATTAAGAAGATGTAAGTTCCTGATACTTTCTTTTTAGACTGTTCATCAGAAATCGATAGGCACCTTAGGTTGGACGGTGTTCTCTTTACTGGCAACAACCCATTTGGTGGATAACATCATTCAAGTATATGTAAGTCCCCCACTTTCTTCTTGAATTGACCACCATGTACCTATAGGCTTTATAAGTTTAGAGACTAGGATAAGACCCCTAGAGGCACTTTTCCCTATGGGCATTCCATTTGGATAACATCTTCATTACCCCATCTAGAAATGACCTAGGTTATTATCAGATTAGATAGTCCCCCTTTCTTAGTAGCCACCCCTTTGATTGGATAGCTTCATTTTATAGATGCAGGTGCTATCCCTTTAGGCTAGTAAATCTATAATAGGTCAAAGCCTCTATGGATCCTCTTTAGTGTGGCCCATCATAAACTAATAAGGTTCATACTAAGCAAACAAACAAATAAATAAATAAAATAACATTTCCTATGGATTAGGATAAGACACCCAACAACACCTCTTCCTAAGTAGGCATCCTATTTTTTAGATCAATGTCAACAAAACTCATTATAGGATTGACTTTGACTACTTCAAGTTGAGATAAAACCCAAGCGACAGTCACTTAGTAATCATCCTAGGTCAGGTTTGGCTTGCTACAGAATCAGTAGGTCACCCCGATGGTTGATTGCACTTTAGAAGATGTGAGTCCCTAAGCTTTCTTCCTAATTTAACCATCACAAATAGATGGGAAACCCTTAGGTTGGATAGTTTCTACTATAAGACTAGTAAGCTATTATTTTGAGTGAGTAAATCTAAGGTAAGTTTAGGCTTTTGTAGCCCTTTCTTAGTGTGATTCATCTTATACCGACTGGGTCCATTTTAATATGTTGAAAGATCATGCTCTTGAGGCCCCTTTCCTGAGTGAGTACTTTATGTTTGGATCAAGCCATTATGGCCCCACTCCTAGTAGTTTCCCATTAGGTGGGGTAGCATTGTTCTGCATATAGATGGACTATTCCTTTGGGTTGGTTAATATAAGGTAGATCTTGGCTCTTATAACCCCTTCTTAATGTGGTCCATTGTAAACTGATAGGGTCCACACTCATTCAACAAATCAATATAAATTCAAAACCATCACGAATCAAAAAAATCAAGCAAAACTTAATCAACACAACCAAATTATGTCTACCTCAAATTCAATCAAATGTCATCAATTCTTAAAAATTCCCATGCATACCCTTGACATGAATTAATATATAATCCAACTAAATGCATGCGTAATCTCCAATAGATCCCTCTTCATGTCCTTGGTGCAAAGCTAATTCTCAACAAATTAAACAAATTCTTCTCAATAAATCTTTTGTGCCTCGACATGAAAAAAGCTAAATTATTCAAATCAAGCATTGATTCAAATTCTGGTGGATTCGGATCATGAATCTCTTCAAACTCATAGTCCCTTCTAAGAGTCTTAGATACTCATCTCAGAGTCCTTAACATCTTGGATAGGTGTGGTCATCTTTTGCTCACCACTTTCTGGGCATTTCTTATTAGCTTAGTCAATGTCAATATGTGTGATATGCCCTATCAGTTACACCACACCTATTAGGGGTCCTTTCATTGACCTCACTTTCAGGTTGACTACCCTCATCTTAAGTTAGGATTCTTCTAGACACTAAGACTTCCTTAGTGCTAGAACACTTTTAATGACCAGGAGGACACCAAGCCCAAACTTAGAAGCCTCATAAGGTATAACCCGAGGGTTAAAGCTTATCTTAGGATACGTAGAACCTCTTCGACCCTAAAGCCCAACCAAATCCCATGCCTAGTCAATTACTCAAATATAAATCTAATGATTATAAACCGGCTCCAAGCCAAATACCAACTTGACTAGGCTCAATTTGATCCATCTTAGTTTGACTTGGCTAAGTTGGTCCAACTTAACCTATTTTGACTCAAGATGGCCAAACTTAATACCAAATCAACATAATTGGAATTTAACCCATCCAAATTCATTTGAACTCCAATTAGATATGATTGAGCCTTGACTTCAATCTAATTAATCAAACCAAGTCAACTTAAGCCTTAACCCAAGTTGACCCACTTGAACCCTATAAAGCCAAAACCCTATTCAACTTGATTCAAGCCAATCAAACTTAATCCATGCCTTATAATTATTCTAAATTCTAATTGAATATCATGATCCATTAATTTATGCAATCAACACAATCAACCTAATTAACCTAATTCACCCAAGTTGACCCATTTGACCGAAAGGGTTCAAATGAGTTAAGACTCAACCTAACCCAAATTGATTGCAATCAAAGTCACAAATCCACTTCAAAATCATCATTGAAAATATTTCGGCCTTCATATTCCTCCAATTAAACCCAATCATGCCGATTGGTCCACTTGACCCAATTTCTCCTAAATGACTAAATTGAGTCAAATTAATTCATTCAATCCATTCCAATGTGATTATTATTCACCATTGACCATTGACTAAATTGCAATCAATTGAGCCAAATAAAGCCAATAAACCTAATCAACACAAGTTGACCCAATTTGACCTAAAGGGCCAAATTGGGCCAAATCTCATTCCACTTCAAATTGATGGCAATCAATGGCTCTAATCAATCACCCATTGATGCCAATTTGATCAAGCTAACCCAATTGACCCATTTGACTTAATTTGTCCTAAAGGGGAAAATTGAACTAAAACTCAATAATGCAAATCTATTTAAACCCACACCTACAATCAATAACAAATGATTAATCAAACATGTACCAACCCTTCAATCAACCCAATTTGACCAATTTTACCCATTTGGCCTTAATGAACCTATATGAGCCAAATTCAAATCCACTTCAAATTGGATCAAACTAATTTCACCAATGCATTCCAAATATCTAATCAAACATAATCTAAATAACCCTCTTAACCTAAGTTGGTCAATTGGTAACTTAGCCCAAGTAAAACTAAATTGACATATATGAGTTAACTTGAGCTAAACCCAACCAAACTAAGCCTAAATCCTACCTAACTTGGTATGACTCATCTTTAAGTTCCCATTGACCTACCCAAGTGTACCCAACTAATGGTGAATCAAGTTTGGGTCAAATCAAGTGAACTAAGGCTTTCAAATAAGACAAAATCCCCATTTGGATGGTCTACCCCCCTCCTCTGCCATTGAGTATAGCCCTTGACCAAGGGGAGGACTTCCTCCCCTTGGCTGGCCATTGATCCACCTCAAAAGATGTGTACACCCCAAGGTAGGCCACTAAACTTTCTTAGCCACTCAAGCACCTCCACATCATGGTCCCCGCCTCGATCACCTCCTTTTACAACAACTTTAAAGGTTGAACCAATCCCATGCCTTGGTTCACTTGAGGATGAGGATATACTCTTCCTCACCCATTCAAACTTTATAGGATCCATCCCCATAGTAACTCGAGTAGTCCCCAGGAATCCCCAAAACTGCATGTTGATGGTAAAAATTTGAGACACCACATAAAGTTTAGGAATTTCTTATTTGGATGATCAAATGCGTCATTAAGAAATAAATATATTATTTAGAAGATAAAAATATTTTCATATAATGGATTTGATCATTTAATAAAAACTCCTAAGGCTAATAAGTCTTTTATATACTAGAAATTTTCCCAATCTAATTGGAAAGTAGAATATGGTTTATTTTAAACTAGGTTCATGATAAGGGCAAGCCCTTATAGGGTCTCTTCTTAAGAATACTGATTAAAGAAAATGTTTGGAAAAATATAAACATCATATAGTAGTTATATTTTACAAACATATGGACTTAGCATTACTTGTCAAGCCCATCGTCTATGGGCTATTCTGAGGGACTATTGAGCACTTGCAAGCAGACATAAATTTTATAGATTTATATGACAGTTGTCCCTTTTACACAGCCCCCTATAGAAAATAAGGTTAATTCTAAAAATAATGTCTTACCATCCAAACTAACAACAATCAATCCTAGCCATCCAGTCTAAAATAGTACACCACAAAGCAATAAAAAAATTTGACATCATAGCATCATAGGATATTATAGAAAATTATAGAATGACCAAACCTAAGTCTAGGGTCTGTGACCTATTATTCTAATGTGTGAAGAAAAGTGGTCTGTGTGGTAAGACATTACTAGGTTTTTAGGTTTCAATTTCAAGTTTGGAATTTAGTATTTATTTATTTACCATTGGATGATTTCAATTTAAATAATATAATGATTAATTAATTTTTGTTTTTATTTTAGATTCATTTTATTAAGTTAGAGTAAAATTTAAATTTTCAAGAATGAACAATAAATTAAGTTCCACTTTTGGGTGAAACCCATTCCATTCATCATCCTAAGCCATAATAAGATGATATATTTATTCTAAGATAAAGATTCATCCTAAAGGTATAACTAAAATCCTAAGTATTTTAATTGATCATTCTTTAAATTTAGAAGATTTGAATTAGTTTAGTTTATTTCATTTTATTTTAAACTTATTTATTTATCTTTCACTTAGTATTTTATGTTTTGATTTCTTTAAGGTATGTTTATTTATTAATAATGTTGTTATTTAATTTGAATTAATTTTCACTTGATGTTTAATTCATTTGTTATTTAGTTTGGTTTTCTCTCTAAGTTTAATTCATTATTATGATTCATTTATAACTTAGTTTAGTTTTCTCTATAAGTTTAGTGCATTAAAAATTATAATTATAATTTTATTTAATTCCTTTGGCTTAATATTATGTTATTTATATTTTATATTTTATCATTTATCTTCATTCTTTTCTTAATTTGATTCAATATACTTTTACTTTATATGTTTGCTTTATTGATTATGATGATTTATTCCTTTCCAATTTTAGATACTTTTAATTAGATTTACTTGACTTGTTCATTAAATTTGTCTTACTTCTATATTTTAGATTGATTAATTAGGTTTTAATGTTTATGTTGTTTGAATTCACTTTTGGTTTAATATTATTTTTTGTTAAACTCATTTCATTCATTTGATTTAAGTTAATTTAATTTATTCATTTTCATTGATGTTTATTAACTTAAGTAAATTTACATTTTAATCTTAAGTTTAGCATTACTCAATTTATTATGTTTCAATTTTATGGCCCATTTGAATTAATGATTCATTCTTTTAATTTAATCATTTCATGAAATTCTCTAACATTTATTAATAAATTTAGACTAAGATAATTGATTCAAATTATATATTTCATGCATCATGGAATAGTTTAATTCATTTTAATTAATTTAATGGGGTGATGATTATGTTATTTGAAAAGTTCTTTTATCTTTTAGCATAATATAATTTCATTTATTTATGATAACCTAAGGAGTTTAAAGAAGGGTTATTTCATATGCGTTAAACTTGCCTTATGTTACTGTAGAGTTTTATGTTATTTAAGTTCAGTTCACCTAAACCCAAAGTTCAATTACACTTAATCTTTCATATTTACATTTGTTCCATTTCATTCCTTAATCTAAATTGCTCTAATGTATTTATTTATCGATGACTTATAAATCTCAAAGATTAATGAACTTTATATGTCAATTCATTAATGGATTTATTATGGTTTAAGGGGTTATTATTCTTGGAATATGGTTTAATTTCATATTTTAACTTATTTATAACCTTTAACTTAGGATTCATTGGGCTCCTTTGCTTTTAGTTTGCTTAGGTATTTTTATTTAAGTATTCTAGTGTCAATTATGATGATTTAAGTTTGTATTATGGGTTTTGTAATTTTTGTGATTTATTATTTCCTTTAAGTTGACCTAAAGACTTGGAAATTAAAATATTCCCAATCTAGAAGTCAATTAGGTTTGAAATTTTTATGGCAAGTGTGGTTCCTTGACAATTTGATTTTCCTATAATTTAACTTTAATCAGATGTGTAATTAAGGTTTTAAGTATTTCATTAAAACCTAAATTAGGTCTAATTTAGTGAGGTTCATTTAGGGATTATATTTTTCCTTGATTCTCCTCTAAATATGCATCCAAGGATGGTTCGATCATAATTTTTGGGATTCTGGTTGATTTATTATAATTTATTTAAGTTCATGTTGATTAACTGAATTAATTAATTCAATTAATAGCCAAATTAAGTCATTTTGTAATTCATTAATTTCCAATGGGTTTCAATGGTTTAATCATGTTCATTAGGATTTATTATGATGTTTTAAGTTGATTTGATCATTTCCATCATTTATTTCATTTATTATTAATTTATTTTATGAAAATGAGGGTTTAGGGTTTGAAATTTCAAATATTAAGATTTATTATTCAATAAATTATGAAAAACTTAGCTGATGTATATCTTAACATCAATTACATCTCCCAAAAGTTTCATTTAATTTTGATTAATAGTTTGGGATTAATCAAAGTTTAAAAGTTTTTTTTTATTTTAACCCAAATTAAAGCCAAAATATACCATATAATTTGGTGATTTTAATTTTAATTGATTCCTCTCATCAAGTGGATCCATAGAGCCTAAGTTTGTAATTTTTGGATTTATATTTGATTTTTTATGATTTTTTAAATTTTTGACATTTTCTTTAATTTTTTAATTAACAAAACTTGAATTTTGATTTAAGCTTGTCAATCCATGTGGAACGGCGCACCGTGTCATTGAGTGGGATCCACATGGATCCACATTAAATTGGCAGTGCATGTGGGTTAATTGCGGGTCGTCTGATCAAAGATTAGACGATCGTAGTCCGACCCACGATTCTTCTTAACGATTTTAATCAAATATCCAGCTAGGCCTCGACCATCCATTTCTTATAGAAGGAACAGATGATAAAGATTTCATCTCCTATGGGGATGGTGGAGGCCGAGAATCGTTCATCATTTTTGCATGATTTTCGACCATATGACCGTCAAAGTCACATGATTTGATGCCAAATCCATCGTGGATAAAATCATGAAGATCTAAATGGTTTTATCTCACATGAAATCAAACTTCCTTCAAAAGTACCAAAATTGAAAGCTTGGAGAGGTCGTTAATGACATACATCGATCGATAATCTAACGGTGGAATCACCAATAGCTTTGAAATGATGGGGAGCTGATGTACAAAAGGAAATGAGTTGCCTCCTTATGGACCACTAGACCGCGCTTGTCGCCTTGAGTTTCACTGGCCTTGGTCATTCTCCGGCCTCTCGGAGGTGACGGGATTGGGGGAAGATCGGGTTTGTCTTCATGCAAGTGGGGAAGGTGATGGGATAGTCAATTTCACTTGGGAAAATCTCTTGGTGAATTTTTCATTAAAGTCGATCCTCTTAAGCTTAGTTTTCACTCTTTGATCGATTATGGGTGATCAGAGCTTTTGGAAGATAGTTCCATGGCTCACTACCTCTCTAACATCTAGTCTAAGCTAAAGAACTAGAGTAGGGAATGAGAATATAGGGTTATGCAAATTAAGTTTGGCTTCATATGCATTTGACTTTCCATAGCATATTCTTTGGCTTTGGTTCTATTTGGATTTGATTAAATGATTAATGTTGGCTGGGAATCAACATTAATTCAATTTGGAAAAGATTTGATTGCATCTTAAGGAGATTAGTTCGAGATTTGGTTTAAAATCCTTTGAATTATTCCATTCAATTGGTGATTTGGACTACTTTACTTAATGGTTTAGCTTTAGATAAATGCTTGGATTATGTTTATTTAATCACTAATGAACTTTTTAATCAAAGATTTTAAGGATTTTAAAGTTCATGAGTGCATTTGTCCATTTTATTCAAGTGGATTTTTGAACTTAATTGAGTCATTATAATGCATTGAACTTTCAATTGGGTTAATCCAAAGATTTTGGGATGCATTATATCAAATAATTTTATTTCAATTTGAAACATTTGACCCAAATTGGGTTAATGGGTTAAGTTTGTTCATTTGGTCAAATGACCAAATTGGCATTGAACTAATGATGGGTTGTTTATGTCACTAATTATTTTCAAATGATTTTGGATTATTGATTTGGTTTTCTTTTGAGTTTGATTTGGTTTGAACCTTTAAGTTTGGGTTCATTTGGTCAAATGACCAATTATAATTGAAAATTGACTTATATTTTAAATTTTTATTTCATATTATTTTCAAATGATTTTGGATTTATTCAATTTTATGTCATGGTTTCATGCTTTTAATTTGGGTTTGTTTGCATTTAATTTCAATTTTTGGTTTATATGATTCATTATTAGGTAATATTTTAGTTCCATCTAAACCCAAAATTTCAATTACAAAATTGGTTATGATTTTGAGATTTAAATACCTAAACCCATATGGTCAATAAGATGCATGATCATATAGTGTTGGTGCTTAGTTAGAAGACTTCTAATTTGGATTATTTGATTATCTTTGAGTTTAATCATTATAAAGTCAATTTATGTTGGTCATCATAATTCAATTGAGTCATTTTTGAACATTTAATTATAAATTAAATTTTTATATTTTTACCTTTAGTTTAATTTTGATCATTAGCAGAAGTTAAGATCATGAGCTTTTTGCTTAAAAGAGAGCAAAGGCAATTGTGGGTTTTCAGGTTTTGTTCTTCAAGATAAGCTCTCATATCAGTCTTGAGTCAATAATTTTGGTCAACCTAGAAAACCATAAGACTTTTTAGTCATTACCAATTTGAACTTTTAAAATTAATCATTTTTGTTAACTAAAAGAGCTCAATGAGTTTGATTGAGTCAAAATGACATCGTTTTCCAAAATAGTATCATGTCATCACTCATTAAGAGAAAACCATTAATTGAACATTTTCTTGATTTTTCCTATTAAAACTTAAATTAATCTCCAAGATCCTTGAGATGAAAGAAAAGAGATAACTTTAAGTCACTGACATCATTTTAAATAGTCAATGGTCTGGAAAGTGCAAACCAAAGATGGAGGCAATTGTGGATTAATCTTGATGTCTTTTGATTTCTCCTATTTTCACCATTTTGAGCTTTGATGAGAATCCAAGAAAAATAAAATTTGATCAGTGAATAATAATAAATTGGTTTAAATATCTTTTAAAGCAATCATGGAATTAAGATTTGATATTGAAAATGGGATGATGCCATATTTATGGTTTAATTAGTGGATTAAAAGTAAAATTAAATTTTCTATTTTTATAATAAAAATTAAGAAAATCATAAATTATTTAGAGAAAATAAAAAAATTCAAAAAAATAAATTAATCATTTTAAAACTTAAATAATTAGAATCCAAGAAAAAATAAAATTATAAAAAAAAATAAATCTAGTGAATAATAAAAATTTTGAAATCTTATAAGAATAGAAAAATAAAATTTTAATTAAATTGAATAATAATAAATTAAGGTTTACAATTTTAATATATAATTAAGGTTAATCACTTGGTTTTCCTTTTATGTTTAAATGGATTATTAAGAAATTATAATTTAATTTATTTAAAAAAAGTATCAAAATTTTTAAATTGTTTTATTTATTAATAATTATTAAAATAAAATCAAGAAAATCACGAAATTATTTAGAGAGGTTAATTAATCATGAAGTAAGAATGATCATGAAAATAATTAAATATAAATTATTCTATAATTATATTTTTAATTTAGTGAATAGTTAATTAATTATATGATTAAAATAAAATTCACAATTATGAAATCATGATCTTCTTTTTTCTTTTTTAGAACAAGAACTCTAATTAATTGAAATTATTCATGAAGTGAGAATCAGAAAAGAATTAACTAATTATTAAAACTAATTATAATTATTAGAACATTGTAAATTTTATTAAGCATATCAAATGATTCACTAGGCTCTTGCTTTATAAAATCAAATTAAATCAATAAAGATTTAAATGGATTATTAAAAAAAAATTAATTCTCTTTTTCAATTTATCAATAAACAAATACAAAGATTGGTTTAACATTGATTTTCTCCCTTTAGGATTAAATAACTCATAATCTTAAAAATTAAAATTAAAAAGACTTTGATTAAGGTACATGATTGTCCTTATGTTTCAATGAAGTCAAATATATCATTTGATAATGTATAATTATTTTGCTTCAACTATCATAGATTTTCTTGCCATGTGCTCCATACACTCATGTTTTAAATTTAAAAAGAATATGTTGAATCAAATTGCATGATGTAGAAAGGTGATAAATATATGGAGGGACTATTATCTCTAATAAATCTCAAATTTTTTCCTCTCTAATCAATAATCATATGTTAATTATTAATTAAATAATTTAAATATATGTTTTATATTTGTAGGTTTTATTTATAAATGATAAAATAAAGTAAAGTTTATTTACCTTTCATGCTTTAAAAGATAACAACTTGTTACTTTTCTTGAGTTCATCTTTGCATTTATATATGTGTATGTGGGTATTTGGGTTAATAAGTATATAGTATAGACATCCCGGGAATAGGAAGCTTTAAGTATCCTCAAAGAGGTCCTAGATAACCTCTTCCCTGGTTAATAAAGTTACATACTTGTTTAGTTTCTTATACATTTATACATGTGTATAAATATGAAGTGAAACTCCTTTTATTATAAAATTCATGTACATTCATATTTCAATAGTGTTCAAATATGTGTGTATGTGTGTGTGTGTGTGTGTGTGTGTGTGTGTGTGTGTGTGTGTGTATATATATATATATATATATATATATATATATATATATACAACACCATCATATATCTAATGATCATAAATAAGTCACTAAAATTGGTGGGAACATAACAAATCACAAAATGGCTTAGGCCATTAATTGAATTAATTAATTAACCTAAACTTAAATAAATTATAATAAATCAACTAAAACCCCAAAAATTATGAATGAATCCTCCTTGGATGCATATTCTAGAGTGGAATCAAGGAAAAATAAAATCCCCAAATAATTTCTACTAAAATAGGCATAATTTAGGATTTAATGAAATAATTAAAACCTTAATTACACATTTGATAAAAGTGAAACATTAGAGAAATTAAATAGGCAAGGAACCCCACTTGCCATAAAAATTGTAAATCCATTTGACTTTGGGATTGGGAGTATTCTAATTTCCAAGTCTTTAGGTTAATTTAAGGGACATTAAATCAAATAAATTATAGAAATTATAAAATCTATAATATAAATTTAAGACATTATAATTAGTATCAGAACACTTAAATAAAATACTTAAACCAACTGAAAATAATAGAACATAAATTAAATATCAAGATTAAAGGAAAGTGTGAATCTTAATCATATTTAACAATAATAATTCAATGTATAAATTGAAATATAAAGCTTATTGACCTCTCAAATTCATAAGTTATCAATATATAAATACATTAAAATCATTTGGATTAAGGAATGAAATGGTATAAATGCAAATGTGAAAGGTTTAGTATAATTAAAATCTTAAGCTAGGTTGAATTAAATTTAAAATAACAAAGTTACATAAGGAAAATTTAATATATAAAGAAATAACCTTTCTCTTAATTCTTTAAGTCATGAAAAGGAAAAAATTACATTAGGCTAAGTGTCCTTTCCAAATGATATAATGATCATTCCTTTCAAATTAGTTAAAGTAAATTAAACCCTTTCAAAATATATGAAATATACAATTTGAAATTAATCATCTAAGCCTAAATTTATTAACAAGCCTTAAAGAACTTCATGAAATGAATAAATTAAAACAAGAAAGAATTATTAATCTAAAGGAGCTATAGAATGAAAAATAATAAATTGAATAGTTTTAAATATAATAAATTTACTTAGGCTAATGAACATTAATGGAATGAACAAATGAGATTAAATTGAATTGAATGGAAGAAATACCTACACTTAAAATATAATGAATAAACTATATGCATCTTAAAGTTAAATAAATGAAACTATAAATAAAGTTTTATCTTAAATCAAAGTTAATAAAGACAATAAACAAAGATGTCTAGTACGTTAAAGAATATAAACATTAAGAACCTAATCAATCTAAAGTTATACAAGAAAGAACATATTTAATATATAAGTAAAGTAAACATAATAATTTAAATTTGAAAATATATCATCATAATCATCAAGTAAAGTAAACATAAATATCATTATAATCAATAAAAACTAAGGGAATTAAATGAAACTAAAATCAAAATAAATCAAATTAAGAAAATAAATGATGAATATCAATATCACAATATTAAACTAAGGGAATTAAATGAAACTAAAATCAAAATAATAAGTGAATTGACTTAAAGAGA
The DNA here is from genome assembly GCA_021442155.1 of Cymbidium sinense. Taxonomy (NCBI): domain Eukaryota; kingdom Viridiplantae; phylum Streptophyta; class Magnoliopsida; order Asparagales; family Orchidaceae; genus Cymbidium; species Cymbidium sinense. Next base: position 202,550 of record JAKCPB010001122.1, on the reverse strand, counting down.
AAATTAAGTTGAATTATAATAACAAATGAGTTAGAATAACATTAGTGATAAAGAAATCAAAACATAAAACATTAAATGAAAAATAATAAAAAAATTTAACAAAATAAACTGAACTAATTCAAACTTTCTAAATTGAAAGAAAAGTTCAATTAAAATACTTAGAATTTTAGTTAGACTTTTAGGATGAATCTTTACCTTAGATTAAAGATATCATCCTATTAGGACCTAGTATGTTGAATGGAATGGGCACAACCCAAAATAGAACATATTGTATTCTTCATTCTTAAAAACCTAATCAAACTGTAACATGATAAAATGTATCTAAGAAAATAAAAAAATAATAAATTATTAAATCATTTGAATTGAAATCATCCAAAGGTAAATAAATAAATACTCAAAACTAAAAATTAAAACCTAAAGCCTAGTAATGTCTTGCCACATAAACCCTCTTTTTTCATACACTAGAGTTATAGGTCACGAACTCTAGACTTAGGTTAGGTTATTCTATGATTTTCTATAATTTTTTGTGATGTCATGATGAAAATTGCATTTATTATTTATGGTGTGCTATCTTAGATTGGATGATTAAGATTGATTGTCATTAGTCTGGATGATAGGTCATTATTTCTAGAATTAACATTATCTTCTGCAGGGGGTTGTGTTAAAGAGACCATCGTCATAAATAGAAATTATAAAATTATTGATTACTTCTAGGAGCTGAATAGTCCCTTAACATAGCCCATAAGAAAGGTGGGCTTGGAAAGCAACTAATGCTAAGTCTGTATGTTTATAAAATATAAATGTTGTATGTTGTTTTTATTTTATGATATTTATTTTCCAAGGCTTAAGATTTAGTTTTGAATTTAAAAATATAAATTTGAGCTTAGAATTAGGTTAGGAACTATGGGGGGTCTAAGATTAGCATAAGCTAACCCTACCAGAAGATGGTGCAGAGGTCCCCTATGAAACCCAGTGGAGGTCCCTAAAAAGGAAGGCAATCCTGGGAAGAAAACCCATTGATCTAGACTTGTAGTTCTAGGCCAAGCTGTAAAAGGGCAGAGCTCGGCTGCCCATTTTCATTTCTTTCGGGTGTACAGCAGCACCCAATCGCATTGGATTTTTTTTTTAAATTTAAATTGGTTTGATTTATTTTAGGTGCTCAATAGAGTCAACCTACTCTTCTAGGTTCTTTACGTGTTGTGCTTTTATGTGATGAATGCTTGAACGAGGTATTAAAAAAATTAAATTTTTTACACAATTAAATTTAATAATTTCAAACATAAATAATGTAATTCAAAACCTCTCTAGGGAATAACTTAATTAATTAGAAATTAATTAGCTTTTGAAAATCATGCAATCATATTTCTTCAATCCTTGAATTGGGCAACTTCTTCCATTGCACATAAGGAGCATCTGACCTTTGAGGATGACCTCCTTCTTGGGGAAGCTTGCCTTGTATTTTTGATTTGGCCCATGACTTTCTTCTAATTTCATACCATAAAAGCATAAATTGTATAACCATGGCCTAAAATGATCATTGAGTCAAAATATTTAAAAATTTGGAAAATATGCATTAATTAGATACATTTCATACCCTACATTATCTTAAGGATTAGGGAGTGAGTCTAGGATTCTTGGATTCCTTTTTTAAAAAAGACAATAACCCAACCATCATGCATTCATAAGATTTGGCATCATGAATTTAAAATGCGCTTAGGTGGTGTTAGTTGGTAGCCCCTCTAGATGGGTTGTAAGTATATAAGAGTCAAGGATAGGTTAGTTCTCTCAAGTGAGAGGAATGGCTGATAATTCTTAAAATAAAACCAGGTTGTGCATCTAACATGTGTCAAAAGCACTTGTAGACTAGGTTCTGAAGCATCCTCCTTCGAGTAAGTCTTCAACCTTAGGCATTTCTATAGTCTTGTGTTGCTAGAATCTAAGACCTAGATTTCTAAAAAAATATAAATTCAAAATATAAATTAAATTCCAAAATTCAAAGCCCAATGATAGGATAGTTGAAATGCCTACTTGGCATCTCGGATCAACGGGCATTTCCTACTTGATACCCTTGGTCTCCTAAAATAAATCTTTCCATTTTGGACCAGTTCCAATTGAAAATTCCAAATATCAATCTTTTGAAATTTAACTTAGAAATATTTATAAATAATAACTTATTTCTTCAATTGAGAGTATTCTTAGAAATTCTTCTTAAGATGTAATTAGCTATAGGGGCTTGCCTCTATAGAGAACTTTGAATGTAGTTTAAATTAAACCCTGTTCTACTTTACATCTAGTTCAAGGGAAAAATCTCTAGTACATGAACCATTAGCCTTAGGAGTCTCTTATTAAATGATTGAATCCATTATAGGATAACATGTTTATCTTTTGAGATAATATATTTATTCCTTAATGATGTCTTTGATCATCCAAATAAGAAAGACCTAAAATCTACATGGTGTCAAACTAATTTCTACTCATTAAGGTCATCCTATGTATTAAACATGATAATTTTTAGATTAATTAGATAAGTAATTAAGGCTTAATTAAGGTAATTAATAAAAATTTTAAACTCTAATTAATCACTATTCACTAAACAAAACCTAGAAATTTTATTTTTCCTAGATTCGCCTCTATCTAAGCTTTCCAAAATGGGTTTATTTGTATTTTTTGATTTTTTTTAGTTATATAGTTTTAAAGTTTTGGCTAATTAACCACATTTTTATCCCTAATTAAGTAGGTTTTCATAGTCGGTGCCATGCGGATGCTGATGTGGCAATGTTTTTCATGTGGTGCCACGGGATAGGTTATTTAAATTGTTTGATGTAGCTACTAACTCAGTGGCGGCAGATGTAATTTTGTCTCAACTATTTGATCTTGGATAAAATGGTCAAGATTAATCCCATGATTCTAAAGAAAATAATATAAAAAATTTAACAAAATTAATCACGGTTGTTCATTCTAGTCACATAGAATAGATGATCGATGACCAGTCATCTTATGAGCACTAAAAGACAGACTCTGTTCACCTTTCACTGCTTGATTCAAGCTCTTTAAAGCTCATTCAATGGTAAAAATAATTCCAAAATGATCAAGGATGAAATCTAAGAAGATCCTATGATGAGATTCACATGAAATCATGATTTCTTTCACAAAAGACAAACAATCCTTGAGATTTCTTTGATTTGCTAGATTTTACCTTATTGGAGCTCAATACTAGTGGTCTATCGACTAAGGTAGCTCCATATTGAAGAGATGAAGCCCTTTTGAAAAGACTATGAGCTACCTCCCTATCGGTGACTCTATGGACCAAATGACACCATGAAACTCACTGGAGTTGGTATTGGGGTGGTTAACAGTGCTCAAATCGATTCATTTTAGCTTATCAAGGCTAGAAGAAGGTGTGGGAAGAATTAATTTATGTTTAGTGGAGGTTTGGTGACTTTGGATAGAGAGGAGGCTCGAGTTTAGGTGGGGCTTGGTCTCACCGGTGACAGCACAAGGGGTTTGAGAGAGAGTTAAGGACTTCTATGGGTCATTTGTGGAATGTGTCCATTCAATTTTGCTTAGGGAGGAGGTGTATACCCTCCTACCCATGAGAATCGACCAAAATGGTTGGTTCATATGGTGGCAGCTGATTGGCTAATAGGGGTGGCTAGAAATGGCATAGGATTGATGAGGTGGAGGTCTCCCAGTGGCTCAAAGTCTGGTGGCTCCCCATGAAGTGGACATCTCATGAGGAGTGAACCAAGGTTTGACCCAAGTGAGGGAGACCTTTCCATGCCCAAAGCTTGAGCCCAACAGCTTTGGGTCAAGTCTAGTCAGCTTAGGAGAGCTTGAGGCATGCTAAAGTGGCTGCCTCATGCAAACGGAGGGGTTGGACCTTCCTATTTTGGGCTTTTATCTTATTTGGGACACTTAGTTCACTTGTTTTGGGCTGAGCTGAGTCCACCTTGGGTCAAATTGACTTGGCTAAGTCAATGGAGTCATGAGGATGAGTCATGCCAAGTTTGCTTGGGTTTGGACTTGGTTTGGTTTAGTTTGGCTCAATTTGACCCATATTGGTCAATTTGGGTTCAATTGGGCTTAGTTGACCAATTGGTCAAATTTGATTGAAATGAATCTTAGAAAATGTTCAAATGATTATTAGGAATGAGTTGGTGAAATTGGTTTGATTTAATTTGCATTGGATTTGAGTTTGGTTCATTTCAGTTCATTTTGGCCAAATGGGTTAAGTTGAGCAATTTGGTCAAATTGGACAAATTGATTTGAGTGGAGGGTTGATTCATGTTTGAATGATCATTTGAGATTGATTGTAAGTGTTGATTTGAATTGATTTAAATTATTATAAGATTTGGTTCAATTTGACCCTTTAGGTTAAACTGGGTCAAATGGGTCAATGGGATTCATTTTATCAAATTGGCTTCATTTGGTGGTTGGATTATGTTCAATATTCAATTCATGATTGCTTGAAGTCATTGGTTATACCCAATTTGAGTTGGAATGGAAGTTGGTTAAATTTGACCTTTAGGTCAAATTGGGTCAACTTAGGTCAAATGGTCAAATTGGCTTGGCCAAGCCCAGTTGGATGCAATTGAATGATGGATGGTTATCAACAATCATTTTAAAATATATTGGGTGAGTTCATTTGGTCTAATTGAGGTTTGATTGGAGTTTGACTCAATTGGGTCAACTTCAGATTAGATCAATGGGTTGATTGGGTGCAATTGAGGGTACATGAAGATTGGAACATATTCAATGATGGTTTTAGAGTTGATTGAAGGTTTTGATTGCAATTGACTTGAGTAAGATTTAATTTTTGCTCATTTGAATCCTTTTAGGTTAAATGAGTCAACATGGATCAATGGAGTTTATTAGCTTGATTGAGTGGAATGGGATAGGTTATGATGTTTGGTAGGATGCTTGGAACAGTCAAGAAATTTGGATTGGGTTGGATTAGCTTGATTCAAATTTAATTGGGCTTTAATATTAAGGAATTCACATGGGCCAACTTGAGTTAAGTAACAAATTGACTTGACTTGATTTAATTGGATCAAAATTAAGGTTTAATCATGTTGAATTGGATTCAAAGTGAGTTTGGATGGGTTGAGTTTAAATTAAGTTGATTTGATTTTAAAGAATCTAAATATGTTAGGTTGGGTTGAGTCAACTTATCCTGTCAAACTAAGTTGAGCCTGTGATGGATCAAATTGAGCCTAAATTGATTTGACAATTGGCTTGGAGCTTGGATTGTATTCATTTGATTTGGATTTGGTTAATTGATTGATCATGGACTTTGGTTGAGTCTAGGGTAGGTGAAGCTTCACTTCTCACAAGGTAAGCTAAAGCCTAGGGTTATACCTATGAGTCTACAGGGTTACTAGGTGAGAAAGACCAAGGAAATCTTAGGGTATAGAGGAGTCCTAAATCTAGGGTAAAGGTAGTCAACCTCACTCCAAAAGTGAGATAAAAAACATTCAACTTACAAATTTTAGAAACAAAAAAAGTGATTTCTGGTAAGAATAGCTAGAAATCAAAGTTTTGAGGGGTGGTAAAGACATTCGCCCCTCTTGGTTGACCACCCACTGAGAGGATGTGCCGACAGCTGCTTGATCCCACTTAAATGGGATGGATGGTCTAGATTATGTCATTAGATGGATATGATTCTCACCCTTGGATGGGCGAGTTAGATTTGGACCATTCAATCTTTGATCAGATGATCTGATCTTTACCCGTGATTTTCACAGTCATTCCATATAGAGTCCACATGGACCAATCCATGGGCAACATTGGGAAAGATTTGCTCAACCAGTGCAACATGGTGCTAGGTTACATCGAAAAAATTAGCATTTGTGGATTTAAAAATTATTTAAAAATAGTTAAAACTTAAAGAAATAATAGAAATTAAAATACTTCATGAAAAATTGTAAATAAGGGCTCGTTGGATTTGTATTTTTGAGAAGCCATCTAATGGATCTAAAATCCCTAATTTTTAGTGGGTATTTTAAGCTTAATTGGAGTTTGAATGAAAATCAAATTTCTTCATTGAAATCAAAATCTTAATCAAATTGAACTTTAAACTTTTAGGGATTGAAATTGAGATTAAAGCACACCTATCATAAAATTTTTATGTTAAAATGGTGAATGGATTAAAAGTTATTGAATTTTAAAGTTCTAATACCTAATTTCATAAAATAATCAATTTAAAAATCTAGAAAATTATAAAAATCAATAAAATAGTTTAAATCACTTTAATTGACATCAAAGAACCTTAAGAAAATAACATAATCCTCTCAAGTTACAAAAAACAAAAAACAAAAAAAAAAATCTACGAAAAACTTAAAATTATGGTTTAATAAATTATTAAAATTAACATTAATTGAATGAATTAAAGTTAGACTTCAACAATTTAAATGTTAAAGGAAAACGTGAAACAAAATTAAACTTAAACTATTATTAATAAAACCCTAAATCAAGTAAATATCACATAATATTCAAATGAAATTAAACTAAACATAAACCTAAATAAACATAAACTTGAACTTAATTAAAACCCAATTAAGTAGCAATGAAATTCTAAATTGATAACTAAGTGAACCTAAATCATCAAATCGTTAATCTAAATAATATAAAACTAAATTAAAAGCTTCAACACTTAATTAACCTAAAACAAATGAAATTCTAATCATCTTAAAAAAAGACCATGTTCTACCCATAATTAACTTTGATTAAGCTAGTCATAAATGAAATAATTAATCTTTAATCAAAACACACAAGTAATCTTCAATTAATCTTAATATTCATTGCCCAATTAAATTTAATCATTTAAATAAGTTAATAATTTAATTAGAAACCAAACTTGATTAATTATTAATCCAGTCTCAATTAAATGAATAAGTTAGAATATTGATTAATCAAATCAATTATTCATCAATTAATCTAAAGCTTAATCAACCTACTTGGCCATGATAATCATTTCTAGGCTAACAATAATCAAACTATACAATCACCTAATCAGGGTTAAATCAATTGATCATTAAATTCTTGATCAAACCAAACATCTAAAAAAGTTAAAGGCTTAAAAAATCACTCATCTAATTATATTTGAAACTAATTAAATTAAACATAAACAACTTATTAACTTCTAACTAAGGCTAAGCCTAAATCAATAAAACTTTAAATCCAAATTAATCAATTTAAACCAAAATTAAATTAAATAAACCTTAAAAAATAATAAATGTAATAACTCATAAGTCAACTAAACTTAAATGAAGCCTATAATAAACACTCTTTAAATCAAAACTAATCATTGCTAATCTGGTTCATTCCCTAAGTAAACTTATCAAGTTAAGCAAATAATTAAATTAATCATATTGAATTTAAACATTCCTTAATTTAATTTAATTAACCAATCATCTTAATTAAAACTTAATATGAACAAATTAGTTTAGATAAGATAAACAAAAAAAATATTAATCAAACTCTAACTACATCAAGTGAATCAAATTAATCATGATGGAATTAAGAAATCTAATTAAATCAATCAATTAATTAAACTAAAATTTGAACAAATGAATAAAACAACCAAGTTAATCATAAACCATCTAATAAACTTAAAAAGCTATAAAGCAAACTGACCTAATTAAATCTTAATTAACCAGTAAACCACAACCATATGAAATCAAATAACTTCAATAAGCAATTAAACTAAATTAAACCTTGATTAATCATCAAACTTTAAATCAAATTGATCACAAATCAAATTCATCTTAACCAATCATAGGATATTAATCAAGTCAAATAAAATCAAACTGAAGTAAACTTTACTTAATATTATATATAAAAAAACTAGGCTCAATTTAATCTATTTGAAAAAATAAATTAATTAATCATTAAATATACTAGTTTAATTATCAAATTAAACATGAACTAAATCCCAAACATTAACCAAATTCTAATAAATGAATCAAATTAAATGAAACTCTAATTATAAATAATCAAATTGAATTGAAATCAAACTAAACATTTAATTCACTTAACCTATGCAAATCAATAATAAATAAAACTAAACAAATCAAATCAATTAAGTTAAATCAAAAATATTAAATTAAACCAAACAATCATCAAACTATAATCAACATGTTAATAAAACATAATAAAGTTAGCCAATCATTAACTCATTAATAAAAGGAACATGTTTAATCAATTGATCTTTAAATTAAAATTATAAATTGAATTAGAACCTTACTTAAACTAAATAAATCTTAATCAAATCAATTAAATGAAATTAAACATAAATAAATTAAACTAAATAATCATTGGACTAAATCAATTACCATAAAAAATTTAAATTTAAGAAATATTAAAATTAAATTTAATAGAAATAATAAATTGTAATTGAACTTTAAATAATTAAATGAAATTAGTCAAACTAAAATTCAATATTTATCTAAAAGAATACATGAATTTAAATTATCATAATAATTTTATTTTAAATTTTAATCAAGTCAAATAAACTTAAAGTAAAATATAATTTTTAAGCCATTAAATCATATTTAATTCCAAACAGCATTAATATAAATCAATCAACATAAACATATAAATAAATCAAATTAATTAAATTAAATCAAACAATCATTGAAATTAAAATCAATATACAAATCAAATCGAATTCAATAAACTAAATGATCAAATCCTTTATTAAAATATTAAAAATCAACTCAAAATTTAATCAAATCACAAGTTAATTAAATTAAAACTCAATAGCTAATTCAAATCAAACCTAAATGCAAACATGAAATCATTAAAATGTGAACATCAATTAAAATTATTTAATCAACATAAACCACTTAAAATTCAATAAAATGAAAATTGAAGAAATAAATTGAATATCAATTCAAAGAAGTAAATTAAACATTAAGTGGATTATAAAAATTGAACTAAACCAAACTATAACCCAATAAATTCAAAGTCAATATCAACAATCAAAGCATATGAAGTTAAACAAATTTGAACTTCAAAACTCAAACTAAATTAAATCAATTCTAATTCAATCAAATCATTCTAATAAATTCAAATGGGTTATTTAAGATATGTAGATTCTTAGTTTGATTCTTAGAATAAATTTTCACCATAGGCTGAGGATTTTATTCTACTAGGATTAGGATATTGAATAGAATGGGTTCTACCCTAAGTAGAATTTATTTATTCTTCATTCTTTAAAACCTAAATTCAACCTAAACATAAAAATAAACTTAAAATTAAAATAAATTTTAAAGTCAATTAAATCATTTAAATTGAAACCATTCAATGGTAAAATTGAACAAACTCTGACTTCAAATTAAAACTTAAACATAAGGAAAGCCTAATGTAGACATACCACACCAGCCCTCTTTCACACATTAGAATACTAGGTTACTGACCCTAGAATTTGGTTATGTCAATGATCTATGATGATTTGATGTAATGTGATGTTTCTCTTATTTTGTGGTGTATTATTTTAGACTGGAAGGCTAGGATTGTTTGCTTGCTAGTTTAGATATTAGGGTGTTCTTTTTAGGCTAACACTACTTTCTGTAGGGGGCTGTACTTAAAAGGGACCACTATAATAAATATAAAATAAATGTGATTTGCCTGTAGGTGTTGCTTAAGTCCATAAGCATAGCCTAATAGGATAGGTGGGCTTGGAAATCATTGATGTTAAGCCCACATGTTTGAAATATAAACTATTGGTGTGCTATATGTTTTTCATGACATTTGTTTTGTAAGATTTAAGATTTTATTTTAGAATTTTTAAATATAATTTAGGCCTAAAATTATGTTAGAATCTATGGGATTTAGGATTAGCAAGAGCTGACTGTACCTATTTGATGCTCTTCGATGTAGCCAAAGGAAGTTCCTAAAGAAGGAGATGATCTTGAAGTAAATAAAGACCCCATAGATTAAACTTTTAGTTCTAGACTGAGCTATAAGGGTAGAGCTCAGATTCTTATTTTTAAAGGGCGCACAGTGGAACCTGGCTGCACTAGACTATTTGATTTAATTTAAATTTGGTTTGAATTATTTTGTGGTGCACAATAGAATTACATACTCTTCATAAGTTTCTATCTATGATTGCTGCATTCTGTGACGAAGCCTGAATATGTTAAGCTCTTAAGAAAATTAAATTTTCTACACCATTAAATTAACTCAACTAAAACATAAAATGGAAACTCATAATCTCGCCATACATAATGCCCTGGGCATAACATTAAGCAACTAGAAATAATTATTTTTTCAAATCATGAGAGCATATTATCCATTTCTCTTGAATTGAGCGCTTCACCCATTACAAATATGGGGGCATCTGACTTGTGATAATGATCACCCTTCCTGGGGAGGTGTGTCTTCTCATTTTAATTTATCTCATAATCATTTTGTAACTACTCTCATCTTTGGCATGAATTGCATACCCAAGACCTTTAAAATAAATTATGAGTCAAAATATATAAATAATAAAATTTATTGCATTAGCTTGTTGCATAACATACCAGTCATTATCTTAGGGTTAAGGAGTGAGTTTAAACTCTTAGCTTTCTTTTCCAAACACAATAGTGTAGCCATCTTGAATTCATAAGACTAAAGTCATGGATTTAAATTCACTTAGTTGGTGTTAGTTATCAACCCCTTCCTAGCAAGAAATAAATCCATAGGAGTCAGGGATAGGTTTGTTTTCTCAAGTGAGAAGAAAAATAAGCAATTTCCAATTTTATAAAATTAGACTAAGTCATGTTTTTAACTTCCGTTAGATGCATTTATAGACTTAGGTTCTAAAGCATCCTTCTTGAAATAAGCCTTTAATCACTAAGCATTTCTATAGTCTTGTGCAGACAAATCTAAGTCCTAGATTTCAAATAAAATGTCAACTTAGAATCTTAATAACTTTAATTTTAAAATTGTAAATCCCTATAGTAGGATAGTTAAAATACTTACTAAGTTTCTTAGTATCTAAAAGCATTTCCTAGTTATTTATTATTATCTTTTGAAAAAAAGCCTTCCTCCTTGAAGCATTCCCTTTTGAATTTCCAAATTAAATAATCTTTTAATACAAGCTTTGAAATCCATAGAGATGAAAGTCAATTTCTTTAATTGAGAGTATTCTTAGGAGGAATTCTTTTACTTCTAAGATTTAATTAGATATAGGTGCTTACTCTTATAAGGATCTATGAACCCTGCAATAAAATAAACCATGTTCTACCTCTCTATGTAGTTCAAGGGAAGAATCTCGGTACATCGAATACCCATCAGCCTTAAGAGTACTTATAAAGTAATTGAATCAAATACAAGACAATATGGTTATCTTATAAATAAAATATTTATCCCTTAATGATGTATTTGATTACTAAAATAAGTACCCCCCAAGATCTGTGTGGTGTTCCAAATAAAATTCATATATATGCAAGTGAAGATTAGAATTAGAGTATTTGCCCCATTCCTCTAAGTAGTCACCTACCATAAGCGAGTTGAGTCACATATTTTCCTTTGAGTGATTATTTTGTAAGAGCTTGGTTCATAAGATTAAGCTGATCTTTCTTTATTGAGTACACCTTTTGGTGAGTATGCCGATTCTTCATTGTTGAGTACCCTTAATATGAGTGTACTTATCTTGATAACTAGACTCACTTGGGCCTACCCACTACTTTAGGTATGCATTTAGCTCCTAAATTTTTCTACTCCTTGTAGCAAAAAGGATAGAATAATGAACATAATGATTAACTATAAATATTAAATGATCTAAAAATATATATATAATTATTGAGAGGTTATATCACCTTTTATCTGATCTAATTTTTTGATGTACCAGAGGCTATAAATAGATCTTATCATTTTTATTTATTATGCTTAGCATTTCTTCAACTACTTACTCATATAAACTCTTTGACTTTCTATGGTTGAGTTTATAAAACTTATTGTAACATAATTACTATGGATGTTAGAAGGCCTCTCGATGACATTGACCCTATGAATCTATGGGCAAATCTTTGCAAGAAGGCAAGGAAAGCAAAGAAATTGGAAGAGCTCACTACCATTCTCATGGCCTCAGTGAGCATTTTAGCTACTTCACTGGTAGCGACTATGACTCCGGTCACTTCTCTAAACCCATGAGGGAGGCAAGCACTCACTCCTCTAAAGAATGGGACACCATAATGAATGTGTGACTTGTGAGTATCTTTGGAGAAGAGGAAGTAAGAGAGGAGGCACCTTTGATTCAGTGTAGGCGAGTGCTGGTGAGCTAAATGGTTGGACCTAGCTACCACGAGGGCAGTGATAGAGGAATACCTCGCTGAGGTGAATTATAATTCTCATCGCACATTGCAAGCTTTCTATGCTTGTATCTCTTACTTTCTTCTTGATCAAATATAAATGTTTCTAGTGTTCAAGCCTTAATGAAGGATGGTGAGGGGTGCTCATTAGGCCTTCAAGTAATTTCTTTCAATAGTCTAGGTAGCTTTATAACGTCACTTCACCTTTTTATGGGTGATGTACTTGGTCATCTCCCGACTAAAGAGGAATTCCATTTACTTGATAAGTGGCTTCCCTTCCCATGAGTTGGGCTTATATCAAATCTCATAATTAAAATTCTTTTACAAGTTTTTAATGAATTCCTTTCTGACCGATGAGCTGAGACTCTAGCTTTATCATGGACAAAATTAATAGCTTCATAAGTGGACTTGGCAGAGAGTTCATGCCTGACAGGAGCGACCTTCAAAGCACATGTTGCTATGACTAGCTTTAGCTGTACCAACATCAAAGAAATAATAGTTTATTTCTTCTCTCTTTTACTTGTAGATACAATGGCAAGTTCATGAAGTGTGAGTCTACTCAATGACTAGGGAATAATATGGAGAAAGAACATGGAGAATTCACAGATTCATCTAAGGTCATCACTCTTATGAGGGGTGGTTGCCTTATTTAGGAAATCCCTAGACTCATCCAAGTGGCATATAGGTGAGCTGCGATCATAGTTGGATGAAGAGTAATAGCAATGATAATCTTTAGAGGTGGAGTACCAACATAACTTCCTGACCATAAGAACTAAAAGTAGCATTGTTGTTGAACATAATCAAGTCACATAATACCTTAGTTATCCATTATGTGCAAGAGAGGTAGACTCGCCAACGATTAGCACTCGGACCCTATAATAAAATTGCTAAAAAATAATGTATTAGGATTATAGCGAGTGTGTTTTACTTTTTATCAGTGAATTTTGATATTAAATATTTTATATTTTCTGTGCTCATGAATACTATTTAACATTTTACTGTTGTGCATTAATTATTTTCTATATCTCCTATTACTTGAGATATTCACAAGATTCAGGTACTCATTTCTTCCCTTAATGCTTGATGTGACTCTCATGTTACCATTACCTTTTTACCACATCTATAAATTCTCTCTGATTGGAGTATTTAAGACTTTATTGCTCTCCTCAAGATGTATGAGCTAAATCTCTCTACATGTAGCCTTTGATCGTATTCTTGTCTCTAGCAAGTATGGGTTTACTAAAGAAGGCTACTTAAACTTTCCATTAAGCCTAAATCAAGGAGGTTCCCAATCTAGACACCTCTATCGTAGCCTCTGTGATTTATAGATATTGCGGCAGAGACCCAAACTTTATCATGCGAGCATTTGAGTAGAGCGAGCCCTTAACTTAGTTAGGATGAATGAGTTATGCATTCTGCTCGCCCATATACAGAATGGATTTGAACTTCATCATCCTCATGATTGGATCGACATCCTTAATTTGTTTAGAGTGGTGCCCACCCACTTCCTTCCAAACTTGACACTACACATCACTTATTTCATCTTCTTTCATCTTGTGCTTATAGAATGAGGGCATTCTGTGGAGCCTAGACCTCTTCTACCAAACATTCATGGTGAAAGGCCACTAGGATGGGATCATGTAATTTTCAACAACATTGCAAAAAAGTTACAATTTGTAGAACCAGCTGCAAAAGTGGCTTGCTGGTGTCTACTATCCCTCTTCCTTTCTAGTTGAGTATGGCCACCAAGCTCTATAAGCCAAGTGCACAAGAGAAGGAGATGATGACGAAGTTGCTAGTTCATAGCATGAACATTTTCTTTTATGTTTTCTTTGATAAGATTTTAGCCATTCTCAGTAATTTTTTTATCATTTATACTCACTATTTATTTTATATCTTTGGTGAACCATTCTTCTAACATTTTCTTTTTTTAGTCATAAGAGAGGTGACTCCTACTCTAAGGATAGATTTGATTTGCTTTAATTTCTTAAGGAAGGTGAGCATGAGATTGGTAAGCAAGTGGCGGTACAGACCTCTTCTGATATGAGTAAGAGGAGGAGCAAGGCGAGTGGCTCACATTAAGGTCGTTGATGAAGTAGAGTCAAGCTTAGATCCTAGGAAGTTTAGAAAAAGGATTCATGAACTCATCTCCTCATAGTCACCTGCAAAGCAATGAGTCTATGGAGGAAGAGGAGCAAGATGAGGGCAATGAGCTTGGCTCTTCCATCTACTAGTAGGATCTCAGCAATCATATGGCTGACCTTCCTAATGCTTGCCTAACACATACTATCCTGATAGCTCAGACAATAATGTGGTAGTTGACATGGGAGGTCTAACACAAATTTTTTCAGAAGAGGAAAGAGACATTTACTAGTAAGTCCTAGTTAGAAAACATGATGAAAAAGCTAAAATCTCTTGAAGCAAGAATAGGAACCTTCAGGTAGAGGCTACTCACTAAGAAGAGGAAAAAGAGAGAGAAACTTTTGAGCTTACTCTCCTCGTAGAGGCAAAGAGGGAATTATTGAAGGAAGTCTCCCATTCAACTGAAGAGTTTCATAAAAGAGAATCTATGTGGAACCATCAAAACCTAGGAGAGTGCTAGAAAAGATGGCCGGCAATGTCTTTATAATAAACATGGAAAAAGCTCCAATTTAAGTCCAAGTAGAGCGACCTCCACCTTATAGGCCAACACAACAATGGTTATCACCACCTCTTAAGAAGTATCTCACTAGCCCTTTCATTGAATGAATGAACAAGACTTAATTTTTGAAGAGAGAGGTAGTGAGGAAGATTTTTAAAAACTTAAAAAAAATTAGATTTTAAGCTATCTAATCCAAAGAGACCAGAAAAGGTCTGTAAGGTGAATGACCCAAATTATTGTCCATAACATCAGATGTTAGATCACATTATTGAAGACTGCTTCATTTTCAAGGATTGGTTTGAAAGAAATTATAAGAGAGGGTTGGTGATAATTCCAACAGAATACTTGGTGGACCTTAAATAAGGGTTCATTAAGGTAATCATAGGCAAATCTTCCACTTTTTTAGTTCTTCACCTTCAAATGAATGGGATTTACTTTACCCCATTCTTTTAAAAAATATTTAATGAAAAAATTTAAAAATTTCATTCAAGATCAGATGAAGACTAGGAAGAAGATCATCTAGGTTGATCCACCGGCATTAGAAGACTTAGTCCCTCTTTTACCCCATTCAGCATCATCATATGTTCAAATGACTAGAGAGAGTTGTGAGAGAGGAATACCTATTGTATCTGAGATAATTTTGTATGATAAGGATGGAAAGGCTAGGCCATACACTTTTTTATCCTTATGTATTCATTTTATGAATATGAATAAAAAGCTTGCCTCAAAAAGCATTTCTTGCATTCTTACCACTTCTAATGGACATGTTGAAGAAAAAAGAAGATGAAATGGAAATTCCTTTTACTTATTATAATGTGATTTATGAATCAGGATCAGAGAGTGAGAGTTCTATGACAGATTTACAAGGTGATCTTATAGAAATAGAACTTTCAAATTATGACCAATCATTAAAAAAGGATGTCAGTGGCATGGGATAGGTTGACATGCCCTCTATAATTGACTCAAGAGATATAACTAAAGTCAACCTCTATAGTTGGAAGGTACTACCACCTCGCCTACCACCTCTCCTACCACCTCCTAAAGATAAAAGCAAATAAGTTATTGATCAATGCACTGAATCTCCAAAAAAAAAGAAACATCCAGTAGTCGAGCCAGACATTCCCAACATTTACTATAATATTTCATCCCACCTTAGAAACCTTCCAGCTATATTAAGCATTTATGAAGCCCTTGTTATATCCAAATAAATAAGGGAGTCTTTAGTTTAGGCATTACTTGATCCAGGGATACACTTGGCTCAACTAGTAGCAATTTCCTCAGATGAGGCTTACTACTTTAAAGAGATTCTTGGGGTTACCTTTTTGATGAAGATTTACTTCTGGGACCCATAAATCATAATCGATCACTTTACATTTTTGTTAAGGTGGAGAACACTAGATTATCAAGAGTCCTTGTTGATCCTGGTGGTTCAGTGAATATTATGAATTCCAAAACACTATCATTTTTAAGGATTGATATAAGAAGACTTAGATTAGATATGATTTTATTTAGGGTATTTAATGAAATAAAAGAAAAAGCTTTAAGTTCAACCACTCTATTGTTAGAAATAGATGGGTTCAAGACTGAAGTGAAATCTCATATTATTGATTCAGAGACATCCTTTAATGCCCTCTTAGGAAGGCCATGGATACATGACTATAGATTAGTTCCTTCTTCACTCCACTAGTATATTAAATACATAAGGGATGGAGAAGAGTACACTATAAAAGGTGATATACAACCATTCTCTATTCAAGAAATTGAACTTTATGAGGATAATGCTTATTAAATTCCTAGAGGCAAATATCTAATTTTATAAAATCAGCATTATTTAGGCACCAATGAAATGAAAGAAGATGTCATATTAAATAAATAAAAGAAGAAAAGAAAGGAAAGGAAATGAGGAAAAATAAATGGAAAAAGAACTTCTAATAATTCAAATTGATTTAGAATCTAGCTCCAATAAAGATTCCAATCAAAAGGATGCCTCAACAAAGTTTGAGATTTCATTAGAATCAAATAGTGATGAAGAACAAATACAAACATTAAAGGATAAACCTAAATCATCTATGTATGAAAAATTAAAAAGGTATGTCGATACTTTGACTTTAATGCCTTTATCTCAAAATAAAATTTCATAATTAGAAGTCAAAGTAGCCCCTTTCCTTTTAGGTGAAGTTAAAAAGTTGTCAAAATTTTATTCTTTTCCCAGACCTTCAAGCTTAGAAGTAGATGTAAAGCTTGAAGATCTTTCTTCCAAAAAATGATAGAACTCCCATTTGATTGGTATCCTGAGTGTGTAAAAAATGATATAAAATATGGTTTAATTCTTATACTTGGCCCAATAATATGGCCCAACACATGATAAGTTTATGAAACACCACAACTAAAAATTTAAAATACAAAGTTGGTGTTGGTTTGGATATCATTAGACCTTGTATGATAATGAACATTGGTTAATGTTAAGCAATCATTTGTAATATGATCAATTTTTTCAAACTCTATCTAATTCCTTAGAAAAGTTTTTCCTTGAAACATCAGATAATTCAGATGATTGCCTAATCAAAATGTGCCATCAAAATTTGAAGAAGAAATTAAATATATCATTTATGAATTAAAGGAAATCAATCTAGGTACTCAGGAAAACCCAAGGCCAACTTTTATTAGCTCACTTTTGGGGCTAAAAGATTCTGATGAGTTAATCAACTTACTTTTTGAGTATACAGATTGATTTGCATGAAGTATGATGAAATGCCAGGTTTATCTCCAGATGTTGTTGTTCACAAACTAAACAATAAACTTGATATAATTCTAGTAGAGCAAGCTCTTAGATGAATGCATCTAGAAATTGAACAACAATTCATTGATGAAACCAAAAAATTAATTGAAGGTTTATACGAGAAAATTAGTATCCATCTTGGTTAGAGAACACTACTCTAGTAAAGAAAAAGAATAATCAAATATGCATTTACGTAGATTTTAGAGACTTGAATAAGGCTTGTCTTAAAGATGAGTTTCCATTATTGATACTAGAACTCATGGTGGATATAGCCTCATCGCATGAAATCTTTTCATTCATGGATGGATCATCTAGATATAATCAAATAAAGATGTCCCTAGAGGATGAAAAGCTAATGATATTCATAACTCCTATTAGAATATTCTATTACACAATTATGCCATTTGATCTCAAAAATGTTAGGGCCACTTATCAAAGGACAATGACTAAGAGTTAAGAAAAGGAAAATAATTTGTATGACTTCTAGGTCATTTTGAATGATTATGCTACTATAACCTAAAAATGAATCCCTTGAAATGTGCCTTTGGATTAAAATTAGATAAGTTTTTAGGATTCATAGTGAAGCATCATGGGATTAAAATTGATCTAGAAAATGTAAAAGCTATTATAAAAATGTCACCACCTAGTAGTCTTACACAGTTATGATCATTCCAGGGAAGGCTTGCATATTTAAGAAGATTTATATGAAATTTATCTGGAAGATGCCAACCATTTGTGGCTATGGGAAAAATTTGTGGCACCACATATAATTTAAAAATTTCTTAATTAGATAATCAAATATATCATTAAGGAATAAACATATTATCTTGGAAGATAAACATGTTTTCCTATAATGGATTCAATCATTTAATAAAAGACTCCTAAGGCTAATGGATCTTTCATATACCAGAGATTTTTCCCTTAAACTACATGGAAGGTAGAACAGGATTTAATTTAAACTGGGTTCATGGTTCCTTATAGAGTAAAGCCTCTATAGTTAATTATATCTTAAGAAGGGTCTCTTCCTAAGAATACTCTGAATTAAAGAAATAAGTTATTATTCTTAAAGATTACTAAGGTGTTTTTAAAAGAATTGATTTTTGGAATTTTCAATTAAGAGCATTTTAAAGTGGAGAGAGTTATTTTTAGAATCCAAATGGGATGAAGTAGGAAATGCCTATTAATACTGGGATGCCCAATAGAAATTTTAACTATCTTATAATTGAGCTTTAAAATTTAGAATTTAATTTATATTTTGAGTTGACATTTTCTTAGAAGTCTAAGACTTAGATTCTAATAATACAATATCATAAAAATACTTAGGGTTAAATACTTATTCCTAAAAAGGATTCTTCAGAACCTAGTCTACAGGTGCTTTTGACACATGTCAGATGCTCGACCTAATTTCATTTTTTCGAATTATCGACCACTCTTCTCACTTGAGGGAATTAACCTATCCCTAACCCTTTTGGATATACAACCTACCTGGAGAGGGCTACCAGCTAACACCACCAAAGCGCATTTTAAATTCATGATGCCAAGTGTTATGAATGCAAGATGGAATGGGCTATTATATTTTTAAGAAAAGAATCTATGAAACTAGACTCACTCCCTAATTCCTAAAATAATGTGGGGTATGAAATGAATCTAACTAATGCACATTTTCCAAATTTTTATAAAATATGACTCAATAATCATTTTAGGCCATCGGTATGCAAGTTATGCCTACACAGTATGTAATTAGAAAGAAAGTCATGGGCCAAATCAATAAATAGAAGATAGGCTTCCCCAAGAAGGCGATCATCCTCACAAGTCAGATGCCCCATAGGTGCAATGGAAGAAGTTGCCCAATTCAAGGGTTGGAACAATATGATTGCATGATTCTCAAGAGCTAATTAGTTTCTAATGGATTTTAAATTATTTTCTAGGGTTTTATTTAAATTCAATTTTGAATTGCATTTATTTTTATGTTTGAATTGATTAAATTTAATTGGGTAGAAAATTTAGTTTTTTTCCTATGAGCCTACGTCCATGCATTAATTAAAGAAAAACACAACATAGAAAGAAACCTAGAAAAGTAAGTTGATTCTACTGCACACCCAAAATAAATCAAGTCAATTTAAATTTATAAAATAGCTGACCAGCACCATTGTATGAAGAAAGATAAATATCTGCCTGCCTATATAACCCGACTTAGAATTACAAGTCTAGATTTATGAGTCTTCTCTCCAAGATCATCTCTTTCTTTAGGGACCTCCATTAGGCATCACAAGGGGCCTCTGCACCATCTCCTAATAGGTTCAGCTCTTGCTAATCCTAAACCCCATAGATCTTAACTTAATTATAAGCTTCAATTTACATTTTTAAATTCAAAAATAAATCCTAAGCCGTGCAAAACAAATGGCAGAAAATATAAACACATGCAATAATTATATTTTTTAAACATGCGGGCTCAACATTAGTTGCTTGCCAAGCCCACCTGTCCTATGGACTATGTTTAGGGACTTTTTTGCACCTGCAAGCAAACAACAATTCTATAATTTTTATTTATGACAACAATCCCTTTAACACAGTCCCCTTCCTATAGAAATAATGTGCTACCATACAAACTATCGACAATCAATCCTAGCCATATAGTTTAAAATAATACACCATTAAATAATAAAAAATTCTCAACACATAATCACAAGAAATCACAGAAAATTATAGAATGTCCTAACCTAATTCTAGGATCCGTGACCTATAATGCTAGTGCGTGAAGAAAAGGGTTTTTGTGATAAGACATTACTAAGCTTTATGATTTAATTTTTATTTCCTTAGTTTTGAATGTTGGTTTATTTACCTTTGGATGATTTCAATTCAAATTATTTAATAATTTATATTTATTTTAGGTATATTTTATTATGTTTAAGATTTAAATTAGGTTTCCAAGAGTGAAGAATAAAATAGGTTTCATTCTAAATGAAGCTCATTCCATTCAACACCCTAAAACATAATAGGATGATATCTTTATTCTAAGGTAAAGATTCATCCTAAGGATCTAACTAAAATCCTAAGTATTTTGATTTGAACTTAAATTTAGAGGGGTTTACTTATTTTAGCTTATTTCATTTTATTTTAACTTCTTTATTTAGGTATTTTATGGTTTTGGTTTAGATTAAGTTATTCTATTTTTTATTATGATTTAATTTTTTTCCTTAAGTTAATCCATTTATCATTATAATTTGAGTTTCTTTTGATTTAAGATTATGATATTGAGATTTATCATTTATTCCTTTTGTTTGACATATTAGCTTAGTTGATTATGATGACTTTTATTTTGTATTGAATTCATTTGATTTAATATTTATGTTTGTTCATTAACTTTACTATATTTTATTTAGTGTAAAACTTAAGTGTAGGTATTTTCTCTATTCAAGTTAAGTTAATTTCATTTTCATTAATACGGAGCTTTTAAAGTTAATTTTATTTTTTTTATTTTCATTAATGTTCATTAACCTAAATAAGGTTATATTTGATTTATTATGTTTAAGATTATTCAATATATTATATTCCACTTTTATAACTTATTTATATTAGTGATTCTTTCATTATGGAATAGTTCTAAGTTGTTATATTTGGTACTTCCAAATTGTACATTATGAAACGATTCCATTTATCTTAATTATTTTAAAATAAAAAGAATGATCTTTATGTCCTTTTGAAAAGAACATTTATCTTAATGTAGATTTTTTCTATGACTTGACTGATTAAATTATGCTTTGTTACTTTGTCATTTCAAAATTTTAATTCATTCTAGTTTATGGTTCTAATTACACTTATCCATTTTTATGTTCACATTTCTTTTCCTTATGTTTACATATTTATTTTTTATGTTCACATTTATACCATTACATTTCCTTATGAAAATGATATTAATGTATTTATGTATTGATATTTCACATATTTCAAAACTCAATGATCTTTTTATATTAATGTTCATGAAATCATTATGATTTAAAGATTAATCATAATGAAATATGATTTAAGTTTCATATTTCTTTAATTTATGATTTTTAACTTAGAGTTATTTGAATTCTATTGCTCTCAATTGACTTATACATTTTATTTATGTTTTTTGATATTAACTATAGTGTTTTAAATTTGTATTATGAATTTTATAATTTTTGTAAATTTTTTTGATTTAATATTTTCTTCTAAATTGACCTAGAGGCTTGGAAATTCAAATACTCCTAGTCCATAGGTCAAATGTATCTGAAGTTTTTATGGAAAATGCGGCTCCTTGCATATTTAATTTTTCTAAAGTTTCTCTTTGATTAGATATGTGATTAAGGTGTAATTAAGGATTTAATTATTTCTTTAAATCCTAAATTTGGCTTAATTTAAAGAGAATTATTTAAGGTTTTAATTTTTCTTTGAAACCCCTCTAAAATATACATTCAAAGAGGATTAATTCAAAATTTTTGATGCTCTAGTTGATTTATTACATTTTATTTAAGTTCATAATGGTTAATTGAATTAATTAATTCAATTAATAGCCTAATTATGCAATTTTATGAATTATTATGTTCTCATAAATTTTAATAGTTTATTTATGATTATTAGAGTATGATAAAATGTTTTAAATCATTTTGATCAATTTTCATCATTTATTTCATTTATTAATAATTAATTTAATGAAAATTAAGGTTTAGGGTTTAAAATTTCCAATATTAAGATTTATCGATCAATAAATTATAAAAATTTTACATGATGTGGGTATTAACATTAGTTTTCATCCCCCAAGGTTTAATTTGGATTGGATTATTAATTTAGGAGTAAGTAAGGGTTGAAGGTTTACATTCAAAACTAAATTAAGGTAAAAATACCCAAAATAATTTGGGAATTTTAATTTTAATGGATTCCTCTCATCAAGATGAATCCATAGAACTCAGGTTTATAATTATTAGATTTATATTTATTTGGTTATGATTTTTTGAAACTTTTGAGATTTTTAATTGATTTTTTATTAATTAAATAGAGGATTTACCCGTTTGATAATGGTGGGCTGATGTGGCACGCAGTTTGGCCACACAAATCCCGCGTGACATCTGAGTCAAAAGTGGCACCACGCAGGATGATCCGTGACTATCTGATTGAAGATCGGACGGTCCTGATTCGATCGATGATTCCGTTTATCAAATTTAATCAGAGATCTAACTAGGTCTCGACCATCCATTCCTTGTAAAAGAAGTAGATGATGGAGATTATGTCTCCTCATGCGATGGAGGTGAGTCCATATTTTACATGATTTTTCATTTGTGAAATCATGATTTTGATTGCAAATCCATCAATAAATGCAATTAAAGGGATCTAAGCAGTTTAATCTCACTTGAGATCAAACTTTCTTCAAAAAACACTAAAGTCGAAAGCTTAGAGGGGATCGTTAATGGCATACCTCAGTCTCGATGATCTTAGGCGGTGGGGTCAACTCCAATAGCTGCGGAATGATATGAGGAGCTTGTGTGCCAAAGGAATTGGATTGCCTCCCTCTGGATTGCTCCCTAGACCAACTTCAATTTGAATTCTGGTGGTGCTGGTCATTCTTTGGCCTCCCGACGGAGAGGGAAGTGGGGGAAATTTTGTTTCAACTTCGTTTAAGGTTGATAAGGTGATGGGAAGGTTATTTGCACCTGGAAATTGCTCTATGCATGTGTCCTAATTTGGCTATGAGGTATTTACATATATCTCTCCTTCTCTGGTTGAGCTAACCAATCTTTGGTGTTCTGCCTCTAGTCATCTTACACACAGGATGAAGAGGTGGAGGGTGAGTTATGCAAATGGAATTTTTTTGTCATCCATTTGACTTGTCATGGCATCCTTTGATTTGAATTTATGCAAAGCATGCTTAAGTGACTTGATTAATACTGATAATCATCATTAATGAAGTCTAGGAATATTTTATTAACATTCAAGGTGGATTGGTTAAGGATGGGATTGAGAACTTTTTGGGTTAATGCACTTAATTATTCCTTGCATTAGTGTAATTTAGGTCATCCCAATTAATTGATTAGCCTTGGTTTAATGTTTAATGTATGTGCATTTCATCATTAATGTACCTTTGGAAAAAAGGGTATCAAGGATTTTGAGATTTATGGAGCATTTGATTTAGGTTTAGTCCATTTAATGTAATTGAATTTGGATTCATTTTAATTAAGTCAAATAGATTATTTGGCTTAATTATGATGTGTTTAATTTTTTATTAGGTTAATCCAAGTGATTTGGAATGCATTGGATTAAATAATTCTAATTTTATTTCAATTTGGACCCATTTGACCCAAGTTGGGTTTAGTGGGTAATGTTTGGGTTCATTTGGGTCAAATGACCAAATTGGCCAAATTGAATCTAATGATGGATTGATTTATGTTTAATAATCATATTCAAATGATTTTAAACAATTAATTTGAGTTTACTTGAGTTTTATTTGAGTTTAAACCCAATAAGACCCATTTAGGCCTATTTAGGTAAAATAACTTAATTAGTCTAATCAACACCACATTTAACTTATATTCTTTTAAATTTATGTTTAAGTGTGTTCATATTATCATTTCAACCATTTGTAATGATTTTATTTGGTCAAATTTTGAGGGCTGACTTTTGACATGGTGGGACCCACATAAGTCAAGCTAATGTAAAAAGGTTGACCAACCTTCGACTTATGAATTGGATTTGGATTCATTTAATTTTATATCTTGATTTTATGTTTCTAATTTCATTTTATTTGGATTTGTTTTGGGTTTAATTTTAATTTCTTTATGTGATAATAAGCTTAATTAAGGTAATTATGTTTAGTTCCCTAATTAGACCCTAACCTAAGCTTAATTAATTATGTATGTTTAGGTTGGTTTGGATTGGATCTAACTAAACCCATTAAGTTAGATTAATGTAAGAAAAGTGCACTAGATCACTAAATGTAATCATCTAGATACTTAGTTAAAAGGCTTTAAATTTAGGATTAGGTGTCTTAATGAATGCCTTCGGAAGAAGTGTTAATCTCATCCAAAAATGTGGTCAATAGTGGCATTAACAAAAAAAGACTCTAAATTTATTTGGGATGAGAAATGCCAAAACACATTCAAAAGTCTAATATGATACTTGATGAATCCCCCTATTTTGGTTGCCCCGATTCTACGGAAGCCATTAATCTTATATACAATTTCCTTAGATGAATAACTTGAAGCTTTATTAGCCTAAGTTTAAAAAAAAAGGAAAGAAAATACCCTTTATTATATATGTCTAGGCTTTTCCTAACTGAGATGAATTATCCGCCGACCAAAAAGCATTGTTTAACTTTTGTTTTTGTTGCTCAGAAAGTAAGACATTACATTCTTTCTCATAAAATAAATCTAATTTCAAGAGTGATCCTTTGCAATATTTAATGATCCTCCTGACATTATCTGGAAGTCTAGCACATTGGTCTATGATCTTATTGCAATTTGAGATCATGTTTATCCCTCTTTATACTATAAAGGGTCAAGTTGTACCTTACTTTTTAGTGGCACATTCTTTACCCGAGAGTTCTTCTTTAAATGATGATCTTCTAGATGAATAGACCATGACTTTAGAGGATGAACCTAATGCCACTTGGGAGTTATGTTTTGATGTTACAACATCGTTAAATAAAAATAAAGAGTTAAAGTTTTCAAATTGAGGAAGGCAAGGATTAGATTAGTTTTTATAACTCCAGACAAAGGAATGATGCAATATTCTATCATTTTGTCAAAACCTTGTATGAATAATGAATCTAAATATAAAGTTCTTATAACCAAGCTAGAGTTAGCAATCCTTAAGAATATTCATAATTAAAAGATCTTTGAGGATTCCCAAGTAGTTATTATTAATCAAGTGAGTGGAATCTATAAGGTTTTTCACCCTGAGCTTTTGAATTATTACCAATACACAATGAAATTTCTTGATAAGCCATTAGCAAATCAAATTAAATAATATGACTTGTCTTATGCATTAATTAAAATGTACTGTATCACGGTTGATCAAATGTGCCTATAATGTTTGGATAAATAAAAAGCCCATAAGATTGTGACTGGGGTCCATTTTGGATTGTGTGGTAATCAATAATCTAGACCTTAAATGAAATTGAAGATTAAAAGACTTAGATATTATTGGACTTTGATTTTAAATGACTGCATGAAATTTGCATGTCATTATTATGAATTTCAAATACATGGTGTGGTTTTATATCAATCTCCTAGTATACTACACCCAATGATTATCTCTTTCCCCTTTGAGTGTTGGGTATCGACATCATAGGGCTTATTGACCCTCCTTCATCAAAAGGGTTTCATTTTATATTAGCTGCAACATATTACTTTTCTAAATGGGCTGAAGCGGCTACACTAGAAGAAGTGAAAGCATACCATGTACTTAATTCTTTTAGGAAAATATCAGAGATCAAATTGGTGTTTCCCGCTGAATTATATTCAATAATGGTCTATCATTCAAGTCCACTAAGTTTAATCACTTTGTAGATAAACATAAAATTGAGTTGAGATATTCGACCATCCATTATACTAAGGCAAATGGATTGACTGAAGCATTTAATAAAACTCTTATGAGAATTTTGAAAATGATACTTGATGAAAATAAGTGTCAGTGGCATGAAAAGTTGGTCAAAGCATTACCTATCAGACCATACATAGGACACCAACTCAATCTACACCATATGCTTTGGTCTATAAAATTGAAGTTATTCTTCCATTGGAAGTACAACTATCTTCATTGAGGATAACAATTAATAACAACATTACAACATATAATAATCACAAACTTCAACTAGAAAAACTTGAAAGCCTTGAAGGAAATCATTTGCAATCTCAACAAGTCCTTGAACTATACCAATCATGTATGGTTCAAGCTCATGATAAAATGGTCCATCTTAGAACTTTCCAAGTAGGAGACCTAGTCTTGATTCCTAGAAGTCTAATTTTAGCTCATCACAGGATTGGCAGCAAATTTGAGCCAATATGAGAAGGATCATTCATTGTGAAGAAAGCCTATGAAGGAGGTTCCTATCAGTTAACATCTTGTAAAGGTGAATGACAAATGCTACCTATAAATAAACATTACTTAAAGAAATACTATGTATAAATTGTACTTTAGTTTCAAAAAAGATCAAAAAAATTATGTTCATCTTTATTTCTTTTGCCATTTATTCAGATTCAGGCATGGTCTATTTTTAATTTTGTGTACTAACTCTTAAGTTTTTATAAATTTTCATAAACCCTTTTAAATACAATTTTCATATAATTTAGGAGCAAGCCTATTAGTAAACCCTTCCCATAAATCCCTTAGGTTTGGAGCAAGCCTTTTATGGCACCATTCCTATTATTCATAGGATTGGATTAAATCATTAAGACACCTTTTTTATGAAAAATACTACATGGTTAATATTAAGCCATCAAGACCCCTTTCCTCAACCTAAGCTATTTAGGTTGGATTAAGCCATTAAATTCCCCTTCTTAATAGCTAATTGAAGAGAAGTAAGTCCCTCAATAGGTATTCTTTTTGAAAGATAAGGATATGATTAAGTCACTAAGATCCCTACTTGTCAAATATACTATTTGGGTTAGGATTAAGTCACCTAGATCCCTTTTCTATTAGTCAAAACTTTGAGAATTAGGATTGAGTCATTAAGACTTCTTTTTCTTATTGTAGCTATTCAAAAAGGGATTAAGTCATTGAAAGCCTCTTCTTAATAGCAAATTAAATAGGTGTAAGCCCCTTGGCAAGCATCCTTGTAAGGATAGGTTTAAGTCATTATGACCCCTTACCTTTTCAAGCTATTCAGGTTAGAATTAAGCCATTGAAGGCCCCTTCTTATTCACTAAATTTCACTATATTAGGATTTAAGTCATTATTCACCCCTTTTGTAGCTCAAAATAAAAGAAATTAATGAGTGGAAATAAGTCATTGAAGTCCCCATTCCTATAGACTACTCAATTTAGGAATTAAGTCCATGTCACCCCTACCTAGTAGTCAAAATCTTGAGAATTAGGATTTATGTTGATGAAAGTCTCTCATCCTCAGCTCAGCTATTTAGGTTGAATCAAGTCCTTAAAGACCCCTTCCTAATAGCTAACCAAATATAATTAAATCCCATAATGGTATCTTTCTTTAGTTAAAATTCATAAAGTTTGGATAGGACTAAGTACCCTTAAAGGCATTCTCTCTAACTATTATCTCTAAATGAGAGTAAGTATTCATAGTGGCATCCTTTCCAAGAAAAGAAAACTTTATGGTCATCTTATAGATTATGTCTTTAGAATTGGTCAGTCATTTAGACTATGTCTTAGCTAATTTTATTTTGAAACATATAAGTCCTAGTGGTTTTTATCTATGTTGGCTATTGAAAATCTATTGAAGTCAAAATTAAAATATGTCCCTTGAAGGCATCCTCTCTCACTACCATGATTATGTTAGGATTATACTCCTCATTAAGTCTTCTCCTAATGATATCTATATTCTTCTTGGAAATTAGAGAATCTAAGTCTCTATGAATGAATAATTCTAAATTAAAACAAATTTAGGCATGTTTATGCCTATCTTTCACAATCAAATTCAATGTAAATTTGAATAAAAAAAAATTCTAAATTCTAAATTTCCAAACTAAACACAAATTCCTTCATGCTTATGTTTGTAGTGCTATTGACTAATTCGGTCAACACTAATATGGGCAGTGTACTCTATTAGTCCACTACATATATTAGGGGTCCATTTGTTAACCTCATTTTTGGATGAGGATAACATCATCCCTAAATCAATAATTAGGGAATCTAATCCTAGATTTAAAGCCTTCTAATTAAGCACTTAGGACACTATGCTTAGTGACCTAGTGAATTATTCTAAGATTTTACCTAACTTAATAGAATTAGATGAACTCAGTCCAAACTCAAATCTAAACATATAATTGACCAAAGCACACTCCAATTGAAAATTAACCAAATTGAACTTAGGATAAGGTAATTGGGATGATTAATCCAACTACCTTTCTTAAGGTCAAAAGCACTTAAACCTAAAGAAATTTAGATAAAATCTAATTAAATTTAAATGAAATCAAATAAAAACATAAAATCATTACATGAATATGAATGAAGTTAAATCTAAATGAAAGTCAAATGAAGGTCAACCATTAGACATAGAATTGACTTATGTAGGTCCCACTAAGTCAAAGGTCAACCCACCAAAATTTGGCCAAATGAAGCCATACTATGGACTTATAATAATCATTATATGAACATTCTTAAACAAATATCTAAAGAAATCTAGAACCAATATGGTTTCAAATAGGATAATTAAACCACTTTGTCTAAATGAACCTAAATGGTCTTTGTTAAACTTAAACTCAAATTAAATTGAAATCAACCCAAATTAAATATTCAAAATCATTTAGAAATCATTATCAAATGTAATTCAATTAATTATTTAAATTAATTTGACTAATATGGTCATTTGACCCAATCAAATCTATGTTAACCCATTAAACCTAACTTAGGTCAAAATGGGTTTGAATTCAAATCTAACATTAGATAAAATGAAGTTTATTAATCCAAATCAATTCAATTTAATTTGGATTATTAATGACCAATCTAAATTAAAAATAATGAAAGTTTAACCTATCCAAAGTCAAACCAAACCTAAATGAACCTAATGGTGACATTTGAACTCAACCCAAACTAATTACATCAGATTGCATCTAAACTAATCCTAAGATGAGTTTAGAGTAATTGATAGAAAAATTTAATAAAATATAAAGGATTCAAGTTCATCAAAAAGGTGGAAATATTCCATGGAAGGGTAAAGTCAAGGATGTAAACAAATTCTTCCCAATCCACTTCTTATACTCCATTTTCCATCACAGTTGTTTTAGGCTGGCCTCATTCAATTGATCACCCCTTAGAACTAGCCTCCAAGGGTGGCAATCACCATGGCCAACAAAGGTTGGCCTCTCTCTCCATAAGGCTTCAACCATCCATGTAAATAAAGGAGAGAGCCTTACTCAAGCCATCCTGAGCACACCCACACCTTCTTCAAGAAAAATGAAGAAGAATCCACCCTTTCCCCGATCCCCACATCTCCAGCAAGCCAGACTTTGATCAAAACCACCAAAAAATGTGTTAAGCTCAGCTTACAGAGTAATCAACAGAGAGGCATTCCAATTCCTTACACCTAGAGTCTTGTCACATATATATGAAGTTGTTTGAATTGTTTCCACCACCGGAGATCACCGCCAATGAGGTATGGGTTCAAACCGACCACTCTAGCATTTGGTGTTTGTCCTTTTTGAAATGAGCTTGATCTCAACTGAGATTAAGCTATATAGATGCATTATAACTGAAGTCTTGATGGATTTCCAATTGAAATCAAATGTTTCCACCGCCTAGATCCCATAAATTTCTTCAATTTAACGGACGATGCTTGGATCTCACCATCAACAGAGAATATATAATCTCCACAATCCATTTCTTTTATTTGGTTTAGATGGCGGAGATCTAGTAGAATCATCTAATTTAAAGTCCATAAGTGAAAGGGATTTAATCAGGACAACCCGATCCGTGATTTGATGATCAAGATTAATCCTGCATGTCTCATATAATAATGTGGGATCCATGTGAATCTTGTGCAGACAAACCACATGTCACCACATGTAAAGCAGTGTAACGTCAATGCCATGTAGTGTTGACTATTTAAAATAAAAAATTTGATATTATTTTAATTTAAAAATTATAAAAAAGGTCTAGAACTTTAAAAATTCATAGAAAATGAAATACTTGGTCAAAAAAGATACATATAAGGACTCTATGAATCCATCATAGTGAGGAGAATCAATTAAACACAAAATTCCCAAATTTTATTCAATATTTTGGATTAATTTAAATTTAAATGAAAATAATATAAAATTAAAACCATTAATTCAATTTATTTGAAACTTTGAGGACTTGAAATTAAGGTTAAAACACACCTTAAATAATTTCTCAAGATATATTAGAAGGTAAAGCTATAAATATTAAATTTTTAAGTCATAGACCTTAATTTAATGAAATAAGTTATTATTAAATTAATAAAAATATAAAGATTATGGGATTAGCATATATTATCATAAGGAACAGTAATAAATATTAGAACATCATTAAAACTTATTAAAACTCTATAATCTCCAAAATGATCATAAATAGGGATTAAATACATTAATTAATTTAAATAGTTGATCTGAACAATAAAACATCATAATAAATTATCCAAAACTTCAAAAAAATCTAAATAAACTCTCTATGGATTCATATTATAGAGGAGAATTTAAATAAAATTAAAATCCTTAATTAATATCTCCTAATTTAGGCTTCATTTTAGTTTTATTGAAATAATTGGAACCCTAATTAGTCCAAAATTGCACATCTAATTTTGATGAAAATTTAAGAAACTTAAATTAGCAAGTAACCACACTTGACATAAAACTTTCAAGGTCAAATATCCTCTAGATTTGAAGTTGTTGAATTTCTAATTTCTAGGTAAATAATTAATCAAAAAATTACAAAAATCATAAAAATTAATAAAATCAACTTAAAACATTTTCATTAACATTATAACACTTCAAGAAAATTATCTAACCTTCTGAAGTTAAGGAAATTAATTAATTATACACTTAGGGTTTAATAAAATAATTAAGAACATAAAATTTAATCAAATCTTAGGTTAATAATTTATTAAATTCACAATGAATCAATTAATCAATTGAAATGCAAAACAAATTAACCTCTAAATTTCATACCCAAATATGAAATTCATTAAATTCTTTAAATCCATTTGGGTTATTGAATAATATAATCTTAAATATAATGAAAGTGATTAATCAAATGAATTTAACTTAAATAACATAAAAGTTTGAAATGGCCTAGATTAGGTTTGGTGCCCAAAGTAGCCTGAATTTACTAAGTTTTGGATTGATAAATAAAATTTCACATTAAGAGACTAGATAAATTAATGAAATCTTAACATATAATGAAATTAAAACTTTTTAACTAAGAATGAATTAAAACATCAACTTAAATGTATTAAGTTAATTCGTTCAAGTTAAATGAATATAAACATTAATAAATGTAAACACTAATAAACATAAACATTAATAAATTCAAATCAAATAAATCAAATAATTATAACATGTGAAATGAAATGAAAATTTAATAAAGAAACTTATGTTATTGAATCATATATTCATCACTTAACTTAAAAGGTAAATGATATAGAATAACTAACTGTAAGCACTTTAAACAAAATAAACTTAAGAAAGTAAACATTAAACTAATGAATGAAATTAATTCAATTAAAATCAAATAAACTAAATAATTCAAAAACATGAAATTAAATGAACAATTTTAAAAACAAAAGAAATGTTTTAGGAATGAAGCCTCTAAATCTTAACAACATTACATTATATGAATTCTAACATTAAAACATTTGAAAATAAATCAGACTAAAATGAAAATTAAATTTAATCATGATATATGATTAAATTCTTAATTAAAGAAACATTTTAAATTTTAACTAAGGTTATAAACCAAAAGATCATAAATCAAACCAAAAAACACTAATCAAGTTAAAAGAAATAAAAGAATAAAAAATCTTAATTAATTTTTTTAAAAGGAAAATTAAAGTATTAATCAAACCAAACTCAAGTTAAAATAAATTAATTGAAAAGAAGTTAATTTAGATACATAGGATCTTAATTTGACTATTTAGAATGGATGAAAATCTCATTCTATTAGGATTTAGGATGATGAATAGGATGGATTCCACCCAAAGTGAAATTTATTTTATTCTTCATTCTTGAAAATTTAAATTCCATTTTAAGAGAAAAAGGAATTAAAAAGAAGCAAACTTGTAAATCAATTAAATCACTTAAATTGAAATCAAAGGAGGAATCCAGTAAACATGTGGTATATAGTCTAGGAGATGAGCCAGTAAGGAGGTCTTGATACCACAAACTTTTGGTTTAACAATGACACATACCTATGAAGAAAAATTAGGAAAAGTGAAAGATCAAATCTCAAATCTAATTAAACCAAACTTTGAATCTAAAAGAAAAAGGCCTAGTAAAGTCATACCACACATGCCCATTTTCTCACACACTAGATTGTTATGTCACCAACCTTAGATTTAGGTTAGGCCGAGGATCTATAATGTTTTGTGATGTGAAATATTTTTCTTATTTTGTGGTGTAATATTTTAGACTAGATGGCTAAGATTGTTTGCCTGCTAGTCTAGATGGTAGAACGTTAAGCTAACACTATTTTTTATAGAGGGCTATGCTAAAAAGGACCATCGTAAAAAAAAAAAATTGTTTGCTTGCTAACATGCTTAAGTCCTTAAGCATAACCCAATAGAATAGGTGCGCTTGGAAAACAACTAATGCTAAGCCTGAATGTTTACATTATAACTATTGATGCACTATGTGTATTTCTTAATGCTTATTTTGCAGGATTTAGGAATTTATTTTTAAAATTCAAATATAATTTGAGCCTAAAATTAGATTAGGATCTATGGGATCTAGGAATGCCAAGAGTTGACCCTACCAGTTCATGGTCTCATTGGTCACTTGTTAATCTGATGAAGGTCCCTGAAGAAGGTGACAATCATAGAAGGAGACCTCCATAGATCAAACTTTTAGTTCTAGACCAGGCTATATAAGGGCATAGCTTAACTACTAATTTTTCTTTTTCTTCTAGGGTGTACATGGTATCATACCACAATGGCCTATTTTAATTAAATTGGTTTAATTTATTTTCAGTGTGCAGTAGAAATAACCTACTTTTCTAGGTTTTTTCTATGGTGTGTTTCTATGAAGAAATTCCTAAAACATTAGGCACCTAGGAAAACTAAATTTTCTACCCCATCTAAATCTAAACAAATTGAGCATAAAAATAAAAAAAAACTCATAACCTCACCAACTTTAAAGGCCTAAGAGCAACATAAAAAAATTAAAAATAATTTTCTTTTGTAAAACATGATAGCATATTATTCATTCTCTTTGAATTGGGTGCTTTACCTATTGAACATAAGAGGACATCTGACCTTTGAGGGTAACCACCCCTCTTAGAAAAGTGTACCTTCTTTTTTTGATTTTGCCCATGACCATTTCTAAATGCATATCATTATAGGCATAAATTGCATACCATGGCCATAAAATAAATTATGAGATAATAATATTAAAAAAATGAAATATGTTGTATTTGTTAGGTGCATATCATACCAAACATGATCTTATAGATAAAGAGTGAGTTTATGTTCTTAGATTCTTTCCTAAAATGTAATAACTTACCCATCTTGCATACCATAAAGATTGAACTCAAGGATTTAAAATTGCTTAGGTGGTGTTAGTTAGCAGCCCTTTCAAGCAGGTGATAAGTCTAGAAAAATTAAGGATATGTTCATTTCCTCGAGTGAGAGAAGAAACTAATAATTTATAAAAATTAAACTAGGTCAAGCCTCTAGCTTATGTTAGAAGCACTTGTAAACTTAGGCTTTAAAGTATTTATCAAGTAATAATTTATAGAAATTAATAGGTCAAGCCCTTATGCATTTTTGCAGTCTTGTGTTGCTAGAATCTAAGCCCTAGATTTCTAATATAATGTCAATTCAAAAATTGATTAAATTCAATCTCAAATATATAAAAAACCCTAGGAATGATAAAAAATGGCTAAATTTTCTTGATGGGTCAAAACTTGTTTCTTTTGACTACATTATTAAGGCCTATTTTAATGTGATTAATTTTCTTGCTAGAAAATAGAAAATGGTTGGGCAACTCATTTTTGCTGCCACATCAAGGATTAGCTTTTCTGTTGACAGTAGTTGTTTAGTTGATGGTTCTGTCATCAACTTTGGAGTTGGATTTGAAAATTTGAATATTACAGCTAATGGAGTAACTCTTGCTCCTATAAGTGAAGTAGTTGTTAAAGGAAAGCAACTCATTCTGGAGTTTTCTGGTGCACCTTGTAGTACCCCTATCATTAGTATGGAAGTTACTAGTGAGGTCATTAATTGTGTCAAGATGGGCCCTATTACAAAAAAGATCAAACTACCTGTTGTAAAAACACTACCTACTTTTTTTCCTAGCACATTCGAGGTAGGGTCCACTTCCGAGCTTCCCCAAATGACTAAAAGTCAAAAAATAAATAGAGGGAAGAGATTTAGAAGTCATTCCTTGAAAGAGAAGAACCAAAAATAAATGATAGAAATAGAATTAGCTAGGCCAAGAGATGGATATACCCTTCCATATACTTCTCCTCTCTTAAGATGTACTAGATTCCACCTTCTTTTTACAGCCCATGGAGAGGTGGATGTATCTCAAATTGTGAGTTCTCATCCTCACCCTTTCACCTATGAAAGTAAGAAGAACTTTATATTGGTGAATCATGAAACATGTGGTAGATTACAATAGATCCTCCATAGGACTCTTGGGTCCTCCTCTTACACTAAAGAGGAGTTACTTAGAGTCATA
This sequence comes from Cymbidium sinense, assembly GCA_021442155.1. Lineage (NCBI taxonomy): Eukaryota > Viridiplantae > Streptophyta > Magnoliopsida > Asparagales > Orchidaceae > Cymbidium > Cymbidium sinense. The sequence goes on along the minus strand of JAKCPB010001122.1, from coordinate 167,283 downwards.
AAGAATCAAGTATCCAGAAGCATTAAGAAAGAAATCTTAGGGAAACTTATCACTTCCCAAAACAAAGAGAAGAGAAAGGTGGTCCTCCCTAATATAAGAAAATCTTATCAACCCACTCCCGTTGTACTAGATTGATATCACCATCCGGGAAGGTCACTAATCTGGCATAAGGAGGAACCTGCTAGCATAAGAAGTGATAGAACTTTCTCTAGAAAAGAAAGTAAGAAATTTTATTAGAAAATTTTCATTGGCCCTTTAGCCTAGCATTCTTTCACCACCACCACCAGAGAAAGTACTTATTACCCAGCCTATTAAATAAAGGCCTTCATCATCTTTTCTTATGCCCCAAACTGTAGGGTCATCCTCATCTTATAATTCTAATAAGGAGATAGACTCTATTCATTTATTTCCTTATAATAGGGAGATCTTAGATGAAGGACACCTTAGTCGATGAGCCACTCTATTTGTAGAGGAAGTCCTTATTGTCTATGAAAGTCATGAAAATGAAGCATTTGATTTAAAACCCATGGACATAGAAGAAGAGTCTGAAATCATCTTTGATAATAGCGGTGTTCAACTTCATTTGATGAAAGAGGAGATGGAGACTATTATGAGAGAGGATGAAGAAAATGCAAAAATAAATAAAATTAAAGAATAGTTTGACTTTGAACAGGATGATCTATTAAAAGATGACTCAAATTACTTATAGTGAACATTTTTATGGTAGACATGAGGGTATCAAAGAAAGAGCAAGATGAGTCACAAGAGAGTCTTGTATTTGATCTTACTCAACAACTGATTCTTCAGTTGCAAAAGAAAGATGATCAGGTCCTTAGGATGGAGAAGAAGATGGAGGAGATGATTGCCACCATGAAATCACTCAAAAGTTTGATTCCTAGCTCTTCCCAATCACATTATTTAGAGCATTTAGAAGAATCCCATCATACAGATGAGAAGAGGTTCAATTTAGAAAAATGTCATCAAGAACATCATAAAATAATAGATAATGAAACTCCTAAAACTGACCTAAAATTTCTCATGGAACAACAAGGAGGTGTTGGCACAATCTTGAGGTGCAATTCTAATTACAAAGGGTAGACCTTACCCCGAGGAATAAGATTTGATACCTTACCCAAAGAGATATGTTCCCCCCTTAATTCAAAGTTTTTTATAGGACAGTAACCACAAACAATATTTGGCACATTTATGGGCAAGTTATTATAATGCTAGAGGGAGTGATGCCTTTTTTTAGGCAATTTGACAGTTGTTTAACTGGGGTTGCCTTTGACTGGTTTGCATAGATGCGAAATGATTTAGTGCACACTTTTATTGAATTGAACAACATATTTGTGAAGCAATTCACTGGCATGAAACATCACATCACTGTGGGTGATTTAGTTGTTGAAAAGTAAAAGCCAGAGGAATCATTAATTGATTATATCTTGAGATAGAGGATTCTCAGTCTTAAGTGTGAGCCTTATTTATAAGAGCAGCATGATGTTGAAATAATCCTTGAAAACATCCATAGCAATATGGCCTTTCTATTAAAGGTCTTTACCATTAAGACTTTTGAAAGTTTATTAAATAAAGCCTCTAGCCTGCAAGAAGAAGCCCATAGGATGCCGTTCTTAAAATATAAATTTTTTGTGGAACTATTAAAACCTAGGAGAGTGCTAGAAAAGAGGCAGGTAATGTCTCTGTAGTGGACAAGGGAAAAACCCTAATTTAACTCCAAGCATAGTGGCCTCCACCTTGCATGTCATCATAGCAGTAGTTATCACCTCCTCCTAAGAAGTCTCCCACTAACCCTTTTAGTGAAAGAATGAACCAAACTTATTATTTCAAGATAGAGGCAATGAGGAAGATTTTTAAAAACATAAAAAGAAATCAGATTTCAACCTATCTGATCCAAAGAGACTAGAAGTGGTCATCAAGGTGAATGACTCAAATTATTGTCCATATCATCAGATGTGATGTCACACTATTGAGATTGCTTCAGTTTCAAGGACTAGTTTGAAAGAAATTACAAGAGAGGGTTGGTGATAAATCTTAAATAATACACAATGGACCCCAGACAAGGGTCCATTATGGTAATCAGAGGTGAATCTTTTACTTTTTTTAGTTCTTCTCTATCAAATGAATGGGATATTACTTTATCCCATTCATTTAAAAAATATTTAATAAAAAAATTTAAAAATTCCATGCAAGATCAGATGAAGACTATGAAGAAGATAATCCAGATTGATGCACTAGTATTAGAAGAATTAGTCCCTTCTCTACCTCATTCAGCATCATCAGATGCTTAGATGACTAGAGAGAGTGGTGAGAGAAAAATAACTCTTGTATATGAGAAAATTTTGTAAGTTAAGGATGGAAAGGCTATGCCTTACACTTTTTTTATCCTTATATATTCAATTTAGGAATATGAATAAAAAGCTTGCCTCTAAAGGCATTTCTTACATTCTTACCATTTCTGACGAACATGTTGAAAATAAAGAAAAATAAAAAAATGAAAAAGAAATTTCTTTTACTAATTATAATGTGCTTAGTGAATCAAGATCACAGAGTGAGAGTTTTATGGTAGATTTAAATGTGATATTACCAATCATTAAAAAGGATGTCAGTGATGAGGTATAGGTCGACTATCCTCTATTATTAACTCAAAAGATATAACTAAAGTCATCCTCTGTAGCAGGAAGGTCTTACCACCTCGGCTACCACCTCCTTAAGATAAAGCAAACAAGTTGTTGATCAATGTCCTGAATCTCCATAAAAAGAGAAACATCCAATAGTTGAGCTAGTCATTCCCAACATTGACTATAACATTTTAGCCCATCTTTGGAAACTTCCTGCTATATTAAGCATTTATGATGCCATTGTTCTATCCAAAGAAATGAGGGAGTCTTTAGTTTAGGCATTACTCAATCTAGAGGTATGCTTGGCTTAAATAGCAGCAACTTCCTCAGATGAGGCTTGCTACTTCAAAGAGATTCTTGGGGTTACCTTATTCAATGAAGATTTACTTCTAGGAATAACACATCATAATTGGTTGCTTAACATTTTTGTCAAGGTCGAGAACATCAGATTATTAAAAGTTCTTATTGATCTTGGTGCTTCAGTGAATATTATGAATTCCAAAACACCATCTATGGTATTTTATTTTGGAGCATTGCGTGGACACCATGCAGATCTTAGGGGTTACTTATTGAAGTGATCAAGAATGACATTGAGGTATGATATACTATCTAAAAAGATAGAAACATCACCCTACAATGGACCTAATCACCTAATAAGGACTCCTAAGGCATGATAGGTCTTTGTATGTACGAGAGATTCTTCCCCTACTTTACATCGAAAAGTAAAGCAGGGTTTATTTTATGTCGAGTTCATTAGTTCCCTTTGGAGGAAAGCCTCCATAATTAATTACATCTTAGGAAATGAGATTTTCTAAGAATACTCTCGATTAAAGCAGTCAATCAATTATCTATGAAGATTTCAAAGTTATGCTATCAATGATTTCATTATTTCGGAAAATCAAGTGGGAATTTTTAATTAGAGAGACTTATTTTGGATTCCAAAAGAAGATAAGTAGGGGGAACTCATGATACTAGGAAGCCTAGTGAGTACTCCAATCATCCCTATGGTGAGGCTTTATATGTTTGAAAGAGAGAGAGTTTGTTTAATTTAAGTTGAAATTTTTATTAGAATACTAGGGCTTATAATCCATCAACATAAGATTATGGTAATGCCTAAGAGGTAAGAATTTATGCTCATAGCCTAGAGGAAATGAGCAACTTCAGATCCTAAATCCAAGGACCTTTAGTACAAGCTAAAATCATGACCTAAATCTAAGTGAAAGGGGGGTGTAAGGGTTTACCTTTACAAGAGAGGATAAACCCATCTAACTCTTATGTGCTTACAACAACATGGAGTTACTGCCAGCTAACACCTCATATGATTCAAAACCATGTAAGCTGATCCTATGTAACTACAAGATGGTTACACTTATTATTTAATTAGAAAGAGATTCAAGTTCTAAACTCACTCCCTGAAGACTAGATCATGACTAGCATGAGTATATGACTTAGTCTAAATGCAAATTTTTATAAATTTTAGATCATTTTGACACAATATTTTGGATGAAGGCTTGGGATATTTTTATGCCTAAATGCTTGATGAAATTTGGTTATTGGCAAATCAGAGAGAAAGAGGTAGATTTGAGTCATAAGGGGGTGCTCTCATAGGTCAAGCATTCCTTAAAGTGCAAGAATGGAATCCCTCATTTTACAAGAGTGAAATAAAATGATATGAAAGATGATAGGCATTCAACATTTAGCTAAGGGGTAGCTAAATCTTTTAATTATCTTGATTATATCCTAGGCTTTAAGGTAAGGTTGAAAGTTGTTTTAAAATTTAGTTATGAGTAGTTAATTGGTTAGAAAAATTAATTTTATCCTAAGAGTCTATCACATCAAGGCCACAAATTCAAACATCAAGTTTAAGAAACTATGAAGAAGATGAAATTTCTATTATGAAATCTAAACATAACATCAATTGTTCATGTATAGATCTCATAAAAGAATAAAAAGGCAATCTGAAATAATGTACACCTCAAGAAAGAGAATATTGAGTAGCTGAGCTCTACCCTTATACAACTTGGATTACAAAATAATATTACAATTGAGAATTAAATTAGATGTTTGGGGTGTTTAGGCTTAGTGTGGTATGTCTTAGTTAGTCTCTTGAGTTATGATTGCTTAAAGTTTGAATTATTTATTTTAACATGATAGGTGGTTTCATTTTAAGTTGTTTTGAGGATTTGCACATTTTAATTTGTATTTTGTTTGTTTCATTTGATATTCACTTAACATCTAAGTGTTGTAAAGAGAAGAAGAAGGCTTAACCTACTTCATCCTTACCTTAAGTTATTTTCTAACGGAATATTTTTATGATTTAGTTTCTTTTAGTGAATGATTTATTAAATGTTTTATTAATCCTAAGTTTAGGTTAATCTTAAAGAATCCTATTCAACGTGAAAGGCATCTTAAGACTAATGTAGTTGAGTTACCATCACATAGAACATGTTACACCATTCCTTTTCATCACCCATTACATACATATGATTTATAACTTAATATACCTATACATGTAATATATTTTTACATACTTAAATGATTATGAATGCATATATTTTTGTAAGAAAGGTATTTTTATTCTTTAATCAAATATGCATACACATATATAAAAGATGTAAGCAACTACATGTCATTATTTAAACTGGGGAAGTGAGATAACCTTATGACCGTCGTGGGGATACTTAAAGCCTCGTATTCCTGGGATGTCTAGACTATGTACTTGCTATTTGTAAGTACATATTAATTTATACACAACCATAAAAATGAAAATCATGCAAAAGATTATATTCTAGTTGAATTGTTTACACATGTGAAGTAAAGCTCTATCCAAATTCTAGTACAAGTACACATAAGAATGAAATTAAATAAGTACATGCCTTTATTAACCAGGGAAGTGAGATAATCCAATGACGTTCGTGGGTCTACTTAAAGCCTTTTATTCTCAGGATGTCCAGACTATATACTTATTATCATTCAAACCTATGTAAACTCATACATGAATTATGAAGATAAAACAAATACTTTAACATGCTTAAGCTATAAACACATACAAATCATATATATATATATATATAACTTTGAAAGTAATTTTGGATTTATTAGTGACCACACATATAATAAGATTAACCTACCACATGCAACTTTACATAAATAAATTCAATTGATTATTTTTATTTGTAAGCATGAATGTATGGTATCATATGACATACAACATCTATGATGATTGAAATGGAATAGTTGAACACTCCCACATAATTCATTCAACTACATTAATTCCATGGACAATCACATTAAAAAAAATCATTTAAAGAAAACCAAAGCTTTTTATTAAGTTTGATTTTTGATTTTAATTATTGAACTCAAAGAGGAGAAGTCATTTGCTATTTTTTTACCCCCATGTTGATGATTTACATGTTTAAGGAGGAAAATTAGATGAATTTTATGAATTAATTAGGTTTGAATCATTAAGCTATTCATTCAATTACCCTTTCCTATGCTTCTGGAATTTAATTAACTACTTATTCATGAGCCTCAAATATTATGCAAATGAAAAATTAAAATTATAATGCTCTTAAAGGACCTAATGAAAGAGGCACATACTTAAGTGTTAATTAGATTAAGGAATCTAATTAAGTACTTTTATGATTTTCCCACACCCATGAGTTAATCATAACTTCCTTAAGGGTCTTTATGTTATTAAACACATAAATAGGTACCCATGAATTTAAATTAGATTATCCGGTCTAATTTTTATATTAATTTGATTTGGCTTCATCCTTAATCACTTAATTAAACCTTAATTAAATTTTTAGTCAATTAACCTCTTTCAATGAAATGATTTTGGGAAAGTAATTTGGAGAGGGGTCTTAATTATTCTCCCTCATCATCTCACTATTAATCAATGATTAATGAAGTTGAATTGATTAATTTTTATTGTTTGAAAATTTAAAGAATTATTAAATGGCTTAAGAGGGTAATTAAGGTTTGAATTCCAAATTCCCCTAATTTCTTATCCAATATACCCCAAAAAAAACTATGGGAGGCAGAGGACATCCCATTAAATCAACATTTCGAATTTGGGGTTAATTTCCTAAGTAATTAGGACCTAACTAAACTAATTAAAAAACATTCAAACCTTAAGTAAGCTTTAATCATTATTCAAACCATAGGGAAATTATTTTTATTAAATTCTCCTCTATTTACCCATTCCAAAATGGGTTTACTTGTATTTTTTTTACTTTTCTATAATTAGTTATAATTTTGTAAATTTTTAAGTAATTAAAATACATTTTAATCCCTAATCCCATCGGTGCCATGTGGGAGCTGACGGGGCGATGATTTCCATGTGGCACCATAGGATTGGCCACTTAAACAATCTAATGTGGCATGCTGAGTTAGCAGCGGTGGACACACTTTCATCTCTATGGATTAAGCATCGATGGAAGTTTCATCAGAGTTGGCCTAGGGATGGTCTCTAATGCTCGAATCGATTAAAAATCAATTTATTTTGCCTCGCTGGAGCTTGAGGAACATGTGGGTGAAGCTAATTTGAATTTGGTGGAGTTTAGGTGAGGTTAGATCGAGTGGAGGCTCTATTTGGCTCCAAGTTGATCTATCGGTGATGGGGGGCTGGGGAACCAGAGGCTCACGGGGATGCTCGCTCACTCACTAAAGCTTTTTTTCTGTTTGAAATGTGATGGGGGAAGAGTATATTCTCCTCCCCGATCGATCCAAGGGATAGGATGAGTTTGGCTTTTGGTAGCCTATGTGAGAAGCCATGGTAGATGGTGGAAGTGCTAGGTGGCACCTTGAATGGGTAGGTGAGGAGTGGGTTGTGAGAGGTTGAGGTGTAGTGCGCTCAAGTATTCTAATGGGGTGGTTTTGGGTTTGATCACCTCACGGCTCATGGTTGACAATTAGCTTTGGGTCGTTGAGAGGTCCTCATGTCCCATTTGAGCTTAGGGGTGCTACCAAGGGAGAAGAGTGGTTCACCATCCAAATGGAAATTTTGTCCCATTTGGAGGGATTAACCCAATGGGTTTGGGCTAGTTAAGGTTCAAGTTGGGTTGGGTTTGATTTGGGTTGACCCATGGTGATCCAAGGATGGGTCATGCAAAGTTTGAATGGGTTTAGAGTTTGTTTGGTTGTGTTTGGCTCAATTTAACCCATGTAGGTCAAATTGGGTCAAGTTGGGTTAGGTTGACTAATTGGTCAAATTGGGTCAAACCAAGAGTTAAGTCTTATTAAAATGATGATTTGGGATGTTTATATTAATTTGGTTTGATTTTCTTTGAAGTGGATTTGAATTTGGCTCATATGGGTTCATATGGGTCAAATGGGCTAAGTTGACCAATTTGGTCAAATTGATCAAATTGGCTTGGGTTAGGAGTTGTTTTAGGTTCCCTTGATGATTTGAAGATGATTGTAGGTGTTGATTTTAATTAATTTGGATTTAGGAATGATTTAGACCAATTTGACCCTTTAGGTCAATTTAGACTAAATGGATCAATTGGATGATTCAATTGATCAAATTGGGTTCAATCAAGGGTTTGATCTTGTTCAACAATCAATTTGTGGTGAATTTGAGTCATTGGTTTCAATCAATTTGAATCAATTTGAATGGGATTGAGATTTGGCCCAATTTTTTCTTTTAGGTCATATTGGGATAACTTGGGTCAAAGGGGCAAAATGGGTTTGGCTAGGTCTAATTGATGATCAAATCATATTCACAACTCAATTTATGATTGATTAGATGCAATGGTTTAAATCAATTGAGCTTAGAATGAAGTTTGATTCAATTTGGTTCATGTAGGCTAATTGGGTCAACTTGGGTCTAGTGATCAATTGGCTTGGTTTGACTGAATTGAATGAAATTGGACAATCAAGGGTGATCAACAATCAATATAGAAGGTTTTGTATGAGTTGGTTCAATCCAATTTGGGTTGGATTGGAGTTTGGATCAAATGGGTCCTTTAGGCCACTTTGATCAAGTGAACCAAAGGGTCTTGAGTTGGATTGGGTTGAATTAGGTTGAGTTGAGTTTGATGATTGATTTAGATTGCTTGATGATTTGGATAATTAATTTGGATTTAATTAGATTTTGGCTCATTTTAAAATTTTGGGTTCAAAAGGGCTAAGTTAGGTTGATTGGTGTAGTTTGATCAAATTGGTTTAATTGTAAGCTTTGGAATGATTTAAAATGATGTATTGAATGGTTGAAGTGCTTTTGTGAAAATCGATTGAGTTTGATTTGATTGAAGGAGTTTTGGATTGAGTCCATAGGATTGGGTTATGGGATTAAGATGGGTTTGAGTTCAAATCACTTTGGCTTGGAGCTTAGATATGAGATGAAATCTCATTAGGTTTGATTGAATTGGTTTGAGGTTGGATTTGGATGAGTGGATAGGCTTGGGTCATGGGCTAGGCCATAGGATAGGTAGGTTCCTTATTTGTTCGAAGGCATAGCCTAAACCTATGGTACACCTTCCTAAGTCTCTAAGCTTTGGTTTAGTGTTTACCTATCACTAGAAGTGTCCTATGACTAGGAGGTTCTAGTATCTAGAGGATTCCTAAGTCTAGGATAGGGAGGAAGAATTCTCACTCCAAAAGTGAGGTCAATAAAAGGACCCCCATAGGTGTGGTGTAATTGACAAGGCACACTGCATGTATTGACATTGACCAAAGCGAACAACAACATCCAAAAAAATACAAGCACTAAGGAGGGCTATCCATGACCAAATGAAGTGGTAGATGGAACCATGAATCCTAACGTGTTGTAATTCAGTATCATGTCGAGAGCATGAGAGAGATGAATTAAATTGGTTTGATTTATTAATAAATGATTTTGTTTAAGGACATGAAGGGATATCCGTTAGGGATACACACATGAGTTTGATTGGATAAAGATTGGTTCATGCTAAGGGCATGAAGACAGAGATCCACTAGGTGATTGAGATTTGATCAAGTTGGTTGAATTTAGTTAATTAGGATCTACTGGGGATACAAGTTTGGAATTTGTTTTATTTTGATTAACTGTTATGAAAGGAAATAGGATATGATTGGTTAAGTTGGTTGATATGAATTCGCTGGGGATTTAGATTTGAATTGGATTTATTTTGAGTTAATTGGAGTTGATTTAAAAGGGAGAGAGATCCTCTAGGGATACTAATTTGAATTTGTTTGGTTTTATTTGTTGATTCAATTTGGTTTGAACTTGGGTTTCATTTTAGTTTAGATTGACTCCACAAGGGAGATAAGTTTAAATTTGACTTTGTTTCAATTTTGTTGTTTTGGTTGATTGATTTGATTTGGACCCTTTCAATTTACCATGGACTGCACTAAGAGGGGGCTATACAAGCCTGGACCCACTTTAGATTTACCAATCTAAAGGGTTAGTCTACCAGCCGAAGAGAAGGTTGCCCATCAGTTTGCAATAGTTATGCTAAGAAGAAAGCTCGGTGACTCACATCTTCCAAATAAGAAACAACCATTGGGGTGACATGTTGATGACCCAACAAGTAAAGCTTAACCTAGAACGACTACTAAATGAGTGCCACTGGTGGTCTTATCTCAACTCGAGAGTAGAAAAGGTGATTCCTATAGGGAGTTTTGCTGACACTAAGCAAAAGATAATATGCTTACTTGGGAAGAGGTGCCTCTGGGGTCTTATCCTAATCCACAGGAGATTTCATTTCATTTTGTTTATTTGTTTATTTTTTAGCATGGGCCCTATTGGTTTGGGAGGAGCCACACTAAGAAGGAGCCATGAGGGATTTGGCCTATCTTAGATTTACTGGCCCAAGGGAGAGTTCGCACATCCGCAGTACAAAACTTCCAACCACAGGGGTGGCTACTAGGAAAGTGGACCTGTCCAATATGATAGTAACATGGGTCATGTCTAGATGGGGTCATGATGATGTAATCCAAATAGAATTCCCATAGGGAAGGTGCCTTTAAAGGGTTTTATCCTAGTCCCTAAAAAATAAATCCTGAAAGTATATGGTGGGCACTCGGGGAAAAGTATGGGGACTCATGCACTTTGAAACGTTATCCAGGTGGGTTACCATCAAGGAAACACCAACCTAAGTTGCATTTGTAATGATCAATATAGAAAGAAGGAATCAACGACTCACATCTTCCTAAGAAGAACTGATAGTTTATCTTTAGCAAGATAACTACTATCGACTGGGTGACTACCAAGTGTGGAGTCACAAAGAATGGAGAACCCAAGCTTGAAGTTATCGAGGAAGAGGAACAACTTGGGGGACTTAACCTAATTCAGATATAAACTCAAACCAGTCAATGTACGATGACTAGTTGAAGAAGAAAGCTCGATGACTCACATCTTCTTAAATGAGGCCAACATTAGGATATCTTATTGATCATGCAATAAGGCATACCACACTAACAAGGCACGCATCAATTTATAGTGGTTGAGTTAGGAAGAGAGCATGGGGTCTCGCATCCTCCTAAGAAATAGATAACCACTAGGGAGACACACTAGCAAGGTAGTTGATCAAACTCAACCCAGAGCAGCTTACTGAGTAAGGGCCACTGAGCGACTTATCTCAACTCAAAGTAGCCTGATGCAAGAAGATTTATGTTTGATTTGTTTGTGCTTGTGTGCAATTTTGTGCTTGTGATGTGCGAATTAAGGATAGGATGCCACTCAGGTTTTGTTACACCTACCCTAAACATGCTATGAAAGTTCAGAAAATGGAAAGCTTTTACCTTGAAGAGATGTTTGATTAAAAGAGGAATTTTATTGATGAAAATTTATTTTGGACATTGTTTATTAATAATATTTCTTAAGGTAAAGCCTGTTGATCTAAAGCATTGGGCATTCTCCTTTGTATGATCCAATTTTGTAGGTCTTTTCTATGGAAAAGGGCCTTCCCAAGTGAGTTCAAACTTGCCTCCCATCTTGTGATGGGAAATAATTGGTCTACTTAAAACTAAAACAAGCTCTCCAACTTGAAAAGCTCTAGGATAGACCAACTTGTTGTGAGCTTGAATCATTTTTACTTTATATAACTTGAAGTTTTGGCATGCTTGTAAGCGTCTTTCCTCCAAACCTTTGAGTTCTTCTAGCCACAACTTAGCATTTTGGTCGGTTGTGATTTTGCTACCCATAACTATTCTTACTGATGGGAGCTGAACTTCAAATGTTAGAGCAGCTTCAGACACATACACTAAGGAGAATTGGGTAGATTAAGTTTGAGTTCTATAGGTAGTACGGTAAGCCCACAATGCTTCAACTAACTACTCATGCAACTATCACTTATTATCTTTGAGCATATTCTTGAGTATTTGAATGAGAGTTTTATTAAAGGCCTCTACTAAATTGTTCGCCCATGGGTAGTAGATGGTATAGTATCTCAAATCTATGTTATTTCTTGGGATGAAGTTATTGATTTTGGTGCTCTTGAATGTGGTACCATTATTGGATATGATTCAACAGGGAACCCCAAATCTATATATGATATTGTTCCTTAAAAACTGGAGCATATGCTGAACTTTGACCTCCCTGAGCAGAGTCACCTCCGCCCACATAGAAAAATAGTCTGTAACTACAAGGATGAATGGATGACCCTTAGATGAAAGAGGATCAATCAGGCCCACTATGTCAATGCCCCAACACTCGAATGACCATGAGGCCAAAGTTGGATGTAGAATGTTGGGTGGCTGATGTAGGACCACTCCATATACATGACACTGGTGATAATGTCTTGCTACGTCCATGCAATTTGTGGTCATCATCGGTCAGTAGTACCCAAGTCTCTTAATTTTAGCTTTCATCTTAGGACCAGATTGATGAGCTCTACATAATCTTGAATGTACCTCGATCATGATCTTATGGGTTTCGTGCTTATCTTAATAACGTAACCACATATAATCGAAGAACCATCGGTATAAGACACCATCCACAAGGGCATAGGAAAGTGCCCTTTGCTTCACTTGATGTGCTTGGGACTTCTCTTGAGGTAGTTTTCCTTTGTTTAAGTAATCAATGAAGGGTTGCCTCCAATCCAGTTCCTCATCTTTTTGGAAATGACAACCTCCCATTTAAGAGAGTATTTGTCGATGAGTTTGACATTAATGAGAAACATGACTTGCCTATTGTTGACTTCTGTTGATATGGACTTATCTTTGGGACATGCCAACTCTTTAGTAAGCTAGCTAGGGCATCACCTATAACATTTTCTTTTCGAGGAATCTTATAGATGGTAACCTCTGGAATTTGGGCCAAAAACTCCATGGTGTATTATGGTAGTGATGGAGTCTAGGTCTTAAGACCTTATATGACCGTGCTATCTGGTTGCTAACTAGCTAAGAATCCCCAAAGTGGTTAATGTTATGGATGCCTAGAAAAATGGCTAACTCCAGACTAGCAATCAAAGCCTCATATTCAGCTTCATTGTTGGTGCAAGGATTATATAGATGATATAAGAATCTCATCATATCAGATTACGGATTATCTATTCCACTCCTTCTAAAATAGTAGATTGGTTCTTCTCTCTTTAAGAGGAAGCCAAACCATCAAAGTACATCTCCCAAGTCTTTGAATGCTCTCCCTAAGTTCATGATTTGTTCATTGGGAGATCTCACAAAAAAAATCTCAGAAGTGGGTGTCTACTAAGAAATCCATGAGTGCTTGTCCTTTACTAGAGGAGGGAAAGTGATATCAAATTATGATAAGATCATGGACCATCATGCCAACTGTCCAAATAGTGTTGGTCATGTCATGAGATATTGCAAAGGATTTATTCTAGAAACCAAGTTTACATTATGAGAAAGCATATAGTGTCATAGCTTTTGAGATGAAAAGATTAAAGCTTGGCAATGCTTCTCAATGGGTGGATAATTTGCTTCAACAAGTATCAAATGATGACTGAGATAGTAGAGTGCATTCTCTTTCCCTTCATCATTGGCTTGGGCCAACAAAGCACTAAGGGAGTCATCTAATACAATAGTGTAGAGTATAAGCGGCTTGCCTAGGATAAGGATGGCTAAGACTGGTGGCATCATGAGGTACTTCTTGATGCTCTCGAAGGGTCATCCCACTTGAACTAGGTGTCCTTCTTAACCAATGCCGAGAATGGTTGGTATATGCCTGATATGTTGGATATAAAGCATCTTAGATACATCAATCACCCTTGGAATGATCTGAGTTGAGTTAGACTTTTAAGGTTGGCAGTTCTAATATCTCTTTAATCTTCTCTGGGTCAATTTTGATTCTGTGGTGTCAGACAATGAACCCAAGAAACTTCCCTGAAGCTACTTTGAATGCACACTTCAGAGGTTCATTTTGAGGTTGTATTATCATAACTGTTAAAAAACTACTCTCAAGTTAAAGAGGTGGTCTTCCTTTTCTTTACTTTTGACTATAAGATCATCGATGTAACATTTGACTTGGTGATGAATGAGTTTATCGAAGATTCAAGTCATGCTTTAGTACGTTACTCCATCATTTTAAATGAAAGGCATGACCTTGTATAATAGATTCATTCGGGTTCTAAAGCGTGTTTCTCTCATCTTCAGGGGCCATCTTTATTTAGTTATATCTAGATGAACCATCCATGAAAGAGAAGACTGCATGAGATGAGGCAATATCCAACATCAATTTTGGTATTGGTAGTGGAAATTTATCTTTGGGACATGCCTTATTAAGATCCCTAAAAGTGATGCATATGTGAATTTGGTCATTCTTCTTCTTAAATGAAACAACACTAGCCAACTAGGTGGGGTATTTTTCCTCCCGGATGAAACCAACATCGATTAATTTTTTGACCTAAGAAATGACCTATTATTCAATGTCTAATTGCATGCTTCTAGGAGCTTACTTGATAGAGTTAACATTAGGTTATATCGCTAGCTTATGAACCACTATGTTAGGAGAAAATCTAGGAATTTCTTCATAGCTCCATGCAAAATAGTCCATAAACTGAGTGAGTAGCCTAATTAAGTCATTGGTTTCAGTTTCATTCAATAAGGAACTGATGTACATTGGGCGTGGATTATATTTAGTTCTGAGGTTGACTTCTTTGAGCTTATCAATGGTTGATTTAATTTCTTCATCAAATTTTGGAGGTGCATCCTTGACTTGGAAATTATTTGGATCATCTGAAGTTTCTAAGCACACTTTCTGATATGAGTTAATGTGATTTGGAAGGAACTTATCAGAATCTAAATGATTGGTGATGACCAAGCAGTAATCATCATCAATGATTGAGTCCACTATACCGAAGCCTAGTCCTGGTCTTGATTGAGAATTCTTTTATTTATTGTTCTAGAGCCTTTTGAAGTATTTTGACTAGAATTTATGTGGAATTAAACCTTTCTTTGCTAGATTATGAACATAAGGTGAGTACCAAAGGTAATTCTATTAATTCTTTATATGAATCATCTTCAAGTTCAACATTAATTTCTTGACTTGAGGATGCTGCTTTTGGATAGAACCTTTGAATCTTTTAACTTATACATGCTTTGGGGTCTTCTTTAACTACCAACCCCTCAACTTTTTGTGAAGAAAGTGGGGTTAGAGCTAAGGTTCCCATATGATGCCTAACAGTTTCACTTGATTGTGGGGTGAAAAATTTCATATAGGAGTCTCCTTTCAAAATCTGTTGGTAGAAAGAGAAAGATAAGCTTATAGAAATTCATCTTTTTAGGATGCCACATAGATGTGCTTATTAAAGTGATTGAGTACGGCATTAAGGTGAGGTGAACTATCTCAAAAGATAGAATTCACCACCCTACAATGGACCAAATCACCAAAATAAGGACTCCTAAGGACATTGGGTCTTTGAAGTGTGCTAGAGATTCTTCCATTACTTTACATGGAAAAATAAATTAGGATTTATTTTAAATCAGGTTCATTAAGTTCCCAACAGGGGCAAGCTCCCATAGTTAATTACATCCTAAGGAATGGGGATTCCTTAGGAAAACTCTTGATTAAGGTAAATGATCATTGTCTCTAAAGATTTCAATAGGAAATAACTATCAATCGATTGGTTTTTTTTTGAAGATCAAATGGGATTGATCAAAGAGAGATTATTGCCAAAAAAAGATAAGTAGGAGATGCTCATGATGCTAAGAAACCTAGCGAGCATCTCAAACTATCGTATGATTAGGCTTTACATTTTTGAAATTGATTTAGTTTATTTAAGTTGAGTTTTTCATTAGAATGCTAGGACTTATAATTCCATAATATAAGGTTATGTAAATGCATAGAGGTGAGGATGCTTGGGACCCATGAGAAAAGTAACCTCAGTCTCTAGGGAGCTTTGGCGGTAAGAACCTAAATCTAAGGTAAAATGGGTATTTGGTTTACCTCCATGAGAGGACAAACCACCCGATAGCTTGGACTTAACACCGCAGGGGTGGCCAACTAACTCCTCCTATGATTTTAAACACATGTAGGCAAGTCATATGTTTAATGCAGGATTGCTTAGCTATTATTATTTAGAAAGAGGCTAAGTCCTTAAACTCACTCCCTAAAGAGGCTAGATCATGTGAAAGGCATGCTTCAAATGACCTAAATCTAATGCCATTCAAGTTTCATTTTATTTTTATTTTGGAAAATCATTTTGACTCAAGCTAATAGGATTTATATTCCCAATGCATGAGAAATAAAGTTATTGGCCAAAATTAATGAGAAGGGAGGAGGTGTGTTTCCACCATAGTTCTCAAAAGTCAAGCAAAGTTTCTCTGGCAAAGGTGAAAACCCTCCAATCAAGAGTGAAATAAGATGTTGTGCATGATATTGCAAAAGAAATGCTCATCCAACTAAGGGGTTTCTAATTCTTTTATCTTGATTTAAAACCTAATCTTTAGGTGAGGTTTTGAGTTCTTTATTTTTTTAATTTGAGTTATTAAGTTGGGTAAAATATCTATTTTTCCCTAAAGAGCCTAATCCATATCCAGGAAGCAAGGAAGAAACTAGGAAAAGCATGCCACTTAATGAAAACCTAAACAAATCATCAATCAATTTATAAAGTTAATCGTAAAATAAATAAAAGGCCGTTGTGGTCGGGCACCACCGCACAAACCAAAAAAATATCAAATGTGGATAGCCGAGCTCTACCCTTATACAACTCAGATTACAAATGAATTAAATTACAATTAAGTAAGGAATTCATTATTATGGGGGTCTTCAAGCTTTATTCTTCTTTCTTCTTTTCTTCTTTCTTCTTCTTTTCTTCTTTCTTTTCTTCTTTCTTCTTTGGTTCTTTCTTTTGGATGGTTGGAAGGTGGATGCTCCAAGGTTTCACATGGTGCATAAGATAGGATCTTATGACCAATGCTCATCTAATCCCCATAATAATCATTCCAAAATCTAATTGCAAAAATTTACATGAAAAGGAAAGGAAATCTAACACACACCAAAATAAGATTAGCTAAAACAATCCAAACAAATCCCAAGCATGTATATTGGACTTATCACACACATGGGTGACTAAGTCCACATTGGATTATGCTTAGGGTATAAGCACACTTACAAGCAAAAAAACATTTATATTTTTATTTATGATAGTGCTTAAGCATAATCCCCTCTGAAAAGAATAGTTAGACTAAAAGCATCCTACCATTCATTGTATGAGCATACACCCTAACATCCAGTCTAAAACATATATCACATAACAAAATGAAGCATCAAATCATCCGACCTAACCTAAAGCTAGAAATGGTGACTTAGGCTAATGTGTGTGTTTTGAAGGTTTGTGTGGTATGCTTAGCTATGGCTTCAGGTTTAAAATTTTCTAAGTGTGAAAACATGTTTAACTTAGAGGAGGGTTTCATTTAAGTTGATTAGACATTTTTGATTGATTTTATTACATGTTTTGATTTGATTCCAGTGAATCCTACAACTAATTACTAAGTTATTAAAAGAGGGAAAGAGAAGAAAACTTCTCTTTCCTTCTAACTAAGTAATTTCTAAAGTAGATTCACATTTTAGTTTCATTTAGTGAATATTTTGATTAAAATATTTTAATTAATCCAAGTTTAGATAAACTCTAAACAAACCTATTCAAAAAATAAAAGGCATTTTAAGATTAAATAAAATGAATCAAATTCACATAACATTACTTCATTTCTTTCCCAACATATATAACATGCATATGGATGGACCTAAGCATATCTATACATACAAATGAGAATATTTAACACACTTTATGATGCATGCTAAGTAATCCATTTAAGAAAATTTAGAAGTTGAATATGCATGATTTTTGTTAGTAGAAAGGGTTTCCATCATTTTCACACACATGAAAGTAAGAAAGACATAAGTGAGTATAGCCATTGTTAACGAGGTGTAAGGTACAAGACCTACTTAGGTCTACTTAAAGCGTGGCAACCTTGGGGTTGTCCAGACTAATATACCACTTTCCTTAAATACAAACATATGTATAAAAGAAATGAAATGGAAAGAGAGAATGCAAAAGTTGTATTAATTGATTTGTTTTGTTTATGCAATTTATGTGTGCAAGTATAGGTATCCCCTCTTAGATGATAGCATATGGATGAATAGGATATGGAATTAGGTGATTATTAGGTCCTTTTCAAATGGACCATATATCTCACCAAATTCCTATTCAAAATTATACCAATCATAAGAGAGAAAGGAAACCTATGCAAAGCATACCTTTATAATCTTTCACATGCAAGCTTATAATTAAAGTATAAGTAGCATACTTTCAGATTTGATATTTAATTTATATGTTTTGATAATAATTTTAATTTAGTAGTGATAATAGCCACTCATATTTCTACTTTAATAACACATGCAAATTTGACATAAAGTAAACAATTTCATTTTAAAATTTGAATTTGAAAAATATGAATGCATGAAACATGACATACAAATTTAACATGTTGGGAAAGACTCAAAACAATGAAACAAAGCAATGAAAGCATGTAAACAAATTCACTTTAATTAAATCCTAAAGACATTCTTATGAATAAGAAAGTTTAAAATAAATCAAAGTGAATTCAATGTGATTTTTATTTAGTTTGAAGTTTGATTTAATTTTGAAAAGGTGAGATGAGTTGTGTTTGTAACCCATTCCACATGTGTTTGATATTTTTTGTTTAATTTTTAGATAATTAGATCCATTTTATGTATTGATTAGGTTAAGGTATGAATTAAGTAACTTAATTAACCCTTACCTACACCACCTTAAAATAATTAACCAAATAATTATGAGCCAATGAGATGAAATAAAAAAAACTCACAAAGAATTTAAATTTGTAATGCACCTAATAAGAAAAAGGCTTAATACAATTTGGCTTATAATTAAAGGTTAATTAAGCTAATGGGAGCTTAAGTAATTTTAAAACACCCTTTCACACAAATGAATTGGGTTTGATTTCTTAATTGAACTTAAGTATTAAATACCTAAGCATCTACCCAGGAGATTAATTAAGTTTGGAACTTTTAGAATTTTTAGAAATTAATTGATAATTAATGAATTAACCCTTAATTAAGAAGGAGAGAAAAGGGGTTTAGGAATAGCTTGGGGAAATGCCCCAAAATTATTCCATAAACCTCTACTGGATCTGACCAATCAACCCTAATCATGGATTAAAATCACTAATTACACCTTAATTATGCTTAATTTAAGGAAATTAGGAAATCATATAATTTCCCTAATTAAGCCTTCAATAAATCCCAAGAAAATTAGGGAGGTAAGTCATCCCTAAAATACCCAAGAATTTGGGATTAATCGACTTAATTAAAGTAATTAG
Organism: Cymbidium sinense; assembly: GCA_021442155.1. Classification (NCBI taxonomy): domain Eukaryota; kingdom Viridiplantae; phylum Streptophyta; class Magnoliopsida; order Asparagales; family Orchidaceae; genus Cymbidium; species Cymbidium sinense. The sequence continues at coordinate 147,898 of JAKCPB010001122.1, read as the reverse complement.
CAAAATAAATTTCCAATAAAACCAAATCATAGAAAAGTAATTCAAAACCTATTGAAATTAATTTTAAAATATTTTAGATTGAATTATCTTTCTATAGAAATTTATTTCATATTTTTTTTGAATTTTATTGAGGGAGATATGTATTTTAGAAGATCCCTAGAGTCATTAGAATTAATTAAAACATCCTAACTAATCCTCTTGCTCACGGTACGACATGTGGCAGCGGCGGTCAGCATGCTTTACACATGTTGCATAATATCACTTAAGTTGTCAATGGCGTGCGTGCGCTTTGATCTCTCCGATCAAAGATCGATGACCAAGATCTCCCATTTTAAAATAAATGGATTTTTTAAACGTGAATAATCTCATCCATCTAAAATGCGGATGGATGGGCGAGATCTCCCAATTCCCCTAGATGTCCATGATCAAGATCCAAGCTTCGATTGAGCTTGATTGATTAAATCACCCACCATCTAAGCATGAGCAAACACATCAATAGTCAAAATCCATGAATTAAAATTTCTTTCACAAAGCTCCACACATTGAGTTTAATGGTCAAAAAATCCATCACCTGAGGGTATCTTTGCTCGATTCCCTTGGAAGCTTCTCGGTTGAGATGAAACTTTGAGGTTGAATTAGTTGAGTGAGATATGGACCAACTCCTCAGCTTTCTTTGATCAGCTCTCCCTTTGCAGAACTCAAGAGCTTGGTGACTCACTTGCCTCATGGAGTGTGCAAGGAGTATTGGTGAAATTAAGTATGGAAAGTTAATTGATCCTCCCCATTTTCCTTTGCAAAAAAATGAGAAAGAAAATCAAGCTCTCTAGGATGCTCTCACGATGGCTCCTTACTCTCTCATATCAATGTGGGTGATAATTTAGATTGAATTAGAGTATATCTCCCCATGAAGGATCGGACAACCATAAGCCATTGTGCCATTTTGATCCAATTGATCATGGGAAGGTTGTTTGATATTAGATGTGCACATGGTCGGTTTGAGGCCTTGAGTGGATTGCCAACCTCCCATGTGCTTGAATTTGAGTGGAAGAGATTTTATTTCAATTTTGACCCATGGGGTGGGTTTGGTCTGGACCATGGGCTGACCCAAACCCATTGGGTTGGGTGCACCACTCTTCATTAGGTCCCCTTGAGCTTTTAGGAAAGCCTCAGTGATGAAGAGGTATGACCAAATTACCCATGGATTAAGCCAAAATTTGTTCTATGGCTAGGGTAGATGGTCATTTTGCTATTTTTTTTTATATGTTGGGTATGTGGAGAAACTAGGTTTGGCCAAGTTTCATTGGATTTGGAATCCATTTGATAGGTTTGGCTCATGTTGACCCATTTAGGTCAAAATGGGTCAACTTGTCAAGTTGACAATTGGTCAATTGGGTCAAGTTCATATGACCATTTGAAATGTTTTGGTGATTTGGTTTGGTTCAATTTGGTATAGTTTGAATTTGGCTCATATGACTTCATTTAGGTCAAATGGGTCAAGTTGACCTATTTGACCCATTTGACCTATTTAGGTAGGTCAAGGGTAGGTTTAGGTTTGGTTAGTCATATGGAGTGGATTGGTATCTTTGTTTCCAATCAATTTTGGTTAAGTTCAAATTTGGCTCAACATGACCCCTTTAGGTCATGTTGGGTCTAAGGTCAATTGGGCTAGGTTGGGTCTAGTTGGCCAATTGAGGCTTTGGTCAAGTTCAACAAGTGATTTGGAATGAACTTGACCCATTGGTTTGAATCAATTTGGCTTAGATCAAGTTTTGACACATTTTTACTCTTTAGGTCAAAATGGGTCAACTTGGGTCAAGTGTTGGCTGGGCTAGGTTAGGCTCAAATGTTGGCTTGGTCAAGTTCAAACATAGTTCATGAATGAACTTAGATCAATGGTTTCAATCAATTTTGCTTATGGTGGAATTTGGCTATGTTAGGTTTCATTTTTGGTTAAGTGTTTAGATTTGACTTAGTTTGACCCAAATTGATTGATTTATTATCCCATGATGATTGTTGATCATGATGAGAGGCAAAGATGAGTTTGATTCAATCCAATTTGGTTTGGATTAGAATTTGGCTCATAAGGGTACTTTAGGTCACTTTGGGTCAAGTGAGCCTAAGTGGGTCAAATGCTTGGTCAAAGCTTGATTTGAAGTTGATTGAATTGTATGGACTTATGATTGAAATATAAATCCATTTGCAAGTGGTTTGAAGTCAAATGGGTTTTGATTCATTTGACAATTTCATATTCAAAGGGAGAATATGAAAGGACTTGGGGTTTGATTTTTTAATTATATTTTGATCTTTTGATTGAAGTTTGGATTTATATATGGGTTCATGATTGTAGGTTGATTGAATCATGAGAGAAAATCAAAAGTTTGGCTTGATTTGAAATTGATTTGGCTAAGTTCAAGATTTTGACTTGAAGGCTTAGATTGATTTTGAGTGGATTTGAGTTTGATTTTTTGGAATTTGTTTTGATTGTTTGAATTTATATTTTATTTATATATGAATATAAATGAGAATATAAATGGATCATGAGAAAATTTCAAGGATTTGAAGTGGTTTAATCATGATTTAGGTAATCCATTAAAGGAATTTAAAGGACTTAGAAAATTTTTTTGAGAATTTTTTGAATTTGGTTTGATTGATTTATATTTATATTTCATTTATATATGAATATAAATGAGAATATAAATGATTTTGAGAAAATCCCATGAGTTTGAATGGTTTGATCATGATTTAGGCTAAGTCCATTAATGGAAAATTAAGGACTTAGGAAATTTTGAATTTGGAATTTTTTTGATTTGATTGATTTATATTTATATTTCATTTATATATGTGAATATAAATGAGAATATAAATGAATTATGAAAATCTCAAAGATTTGATTTGGTTTGATCATGATTTTTTGTTAAGTCCATTAAGGAAGATTAAGGACTTAGAAATTTGAGCTTAGGAATTTGATGGATTTTGATCATGGGTTTGAGATTTTAATCATATTTATCATGGATTTGATTTGTTTGGAGAAAATCAAATAAGATTGATTTGGAGTTTGACTTGAAGGAAGGAAGGTGAGAATGGTTCAAGCTAAGGGTAGGCAAATTTCCTACCCTAGGCATGACCTATTCACATGGTCCTTCTAAGTCTTCTAGGAGTGGGTTGAGTGTCCACAAACTAGATGTGTATTAAGACTAAGGAACTAAAGTCTAAGAGGAATCCTATGTCTAAGATGGAGGTGTTGAGAGCTCATTCTAAAAATGAGGTCAACAAGGGGCGCCCAATAGGTGTGGTGTGACAAAGGTACACATGCGTGTTGGTGTTGACGAAATGATCAACAACATTGAAAATAAGCATTAGAAAAATAATCTATCCTTAACCCAAGGGTAGAAGAATCAGAGCTTAATGCAATGTGGCTCTACTTATGTCCAAGACATAAGAGGAAGAATCCACTAAGGGATAGAGTGTGAACCTTCCACTAGGGAAAGAGGTTCAAGTCATCCACAAGGGGATGAAAGATTTGATTTAAATTCCATTGAGGAAGAGGGTTGAATTAGTTTTAATTTATTATTTATTTAATTTGTCTTGGTTTAGACTCTCCACTGGGGAAGCAAGTTCAAGTTATCCACAAGGGAGGGTTTGAGAAATCCGTTGAGGGATTGGAATCCTAGATTCGCTGGGGTACTAGGAAAATTTGCATCTGACCGAGGAAAAGCAAAAAATGTTGATTTAGATTAATTATTTATTTCTTTTCTTTGTTTCATTGGATTCATTTGTTGAATTTGTTTCAAATTTTTGATTTTAATGGACCTGTTGGTTTTGATGGATCACTAAGTAGAGCCATGGACTGACTAACAGATTTACCAATCCAAAGGGGTAGTCTACTAAACACATAGTAGGACTAGCCAACCAAAGGAGGTGCCTTTCATTTTGTAATGGTCAAAGCTTAAGAAAGTGTGTTACTCCTCAGAAATAGGATTAGGGTTGTGGGGAAACAATTCAACTGGGGATGACTATTGAGTGAATTGGGGGACTTAGATCAACTCAAGATAGTCAGGATTAATTTTATTTTTTAGATTTATTTTGATTATGATGGATCTTTGGTTGTTGGGCAATCAGGTGGGCCACAACTCAAATTTTATCAAAGGGAGTAGTCTACCAACCAGTAGGACTATCCAACAAAATGCCTTTTTTGGTATATGGTCTTGAAGAAAGCATGGGACTTACATCTCTAAAGTAGGGACCTTAGGGGATCATTGCAAATATCAACCAACAAGGCTATTGAGTGAATGCCATTGGGGACTTAAATGAACTCAAGAATTCAAGATTAATTTCATTTTAGATTGTTTGATATGATGGATCCCATGGTTTGCGATGACACTGGTAAGGGGCATAGACTGACCTAACTCGTTTACCAATCAAAGAGTAGTCTACCAACCACAAGGTAGGACTATCCAACCAAAGGGGTGCCTTTTACAATGGTCAAGTTTTAAGAAGAAAGCGTGGGACTCACATCTTCTAACAAGGAACCAGGGTGATTGGTTGCTTTGGAAAACAAACCGACACAGGGGCTATTGAGTGAATGAATCTTGGGACTTAAATCAACTCAAGAATAGTCAAGATTAATTTCATTTTTTTGTTTGTTTGTTTATGATGGATCTATGGTTTTGTGATGAACTCTGCTGAGAAAGCCAGAGGCCTAGACCTCAGATTTACAAACCAAAGGAGTAGTCTACCAACCATGGGAGAACTATCCAACCAAAGGGGTGCCTTTGGTTTGCAATGGTCAATTAAGAAGAAAGCTGGGGACTCACATCTTCCAAATAAGAACCACTAGGTGATCTTGCTTTGGCAATCAAACCGACTAGGGTTGTGATTAGTGAATAATCTGGGGACTTAATCAAAAATAGTCAAAGAATTTCATTTTTAGATTTATTTTTGATTATGATGGATCTATTTTGATGAGCTGAACTAAGTAGCCATGGGCTAGACTAACTCAAATTTACCAATAAGGGTAGTCTACCAACCACAAGGTGACTATCAACCAAGGAATGCCTTTATTTGCAATGAGTCTTAAGAAGAAAGCGGACTCATCTTCTAGAGATGAAAGGGGATTAGTTGCTTTGGGCAACAAATGAACCGAGGGCTCACTATTGAGTGAATGTCTGGGGACTTAAATCAAATGTTTATAGAATGATTTCATTTTTTTAGATTTTTTTGTTGATGGATTCCATTGGTTTGATGGATCAAAGCGAGAAGAGCTTATATCACTAGACAACTAGAGTGAATAGAACTCGACCAAAGGAATGTCTCTGCAATGTGATCAATTTAAGGAAGAAAGCTTGACTCATATCTTCCATTAAAAGAAGACCACTGGGTGATCAACGAAATAAATTGAACCAACCTAGGGACTTGAATCATCTAGAAAGAATGCACCATAGTCTTAATATTTCAAAGTGAAATGATAGTAACTTTAATGGCAAAATAGATTGAATCATGGGTGACTATTGATGGAATTTATCTCACTCAAGTAGTGGTCAGGAGTTCTAACATGCCTAAGTGGGTGCTTAAAAACCTTTTCTTGAATTAAATAATCAACAAATTAATGTTTATTTTAGTTTGTTTTAATGTGGATATTGTTTGATGGGATCAAGCGAGAAGCTTATAGGTAGACTATCTGATTTCGAACCAAGGAGAATGCATATGTTGAACAAATTCTCCAACCATAGGGATGGAAAAGATTGAATCAAGTAACAGGGTAATGTATAAATGGGGTCATGGACTTGATCCAATAGAGTGCCCAAGGGATGGGGTCAGGGCTTAATCAAAACCAGAAAATGACATGGGTAGTTAGACAATAGGTATTAGGTCCAACTCAAGGAGAAAGTGGGACTCACATCGCGAGTGGTGTACTCAGGTGAGTCATGATAAGAACATCAACCAACCTAAGGTGCCATCTTTGTAACAATCACTGGGAAGAAAGCTGGGACTCACATCTCCATAGCAATTGCTGGGATAGTCTATCATGGCTAGTGATCCGACTAGGACTATTGGTGAATACCCTTTGGGGACTTATATCAATTCAAAAGTAGGAAAGGAGCCTCTGGGGGACTTATCCTAAACCTCAAATATACTCAACCTAGTTAATGCATGATGGCTAGTTCAAGAAGAAAGCACGGGGACTCACATCTTCTTAAGCGAAGTCAACATGAGGTAGCTTATTGGCTGGAAAGAAAAGACTACCATACTAACAAGGTGATCGATTGTTTTCAATGATCAAATTAGGAAGAAAGCATAGGGATTCACATCTTTAATAATGATGGGTAACACACTAAGGTAGCATGGGCGACTAGAGCAACTAATGAGTGAGTGGGTTCTCTCACATCAAAATAGCTGAGATAAAGATTTGTGTTTTTTTGTGTATGTGTTAAAGGAATAGGATGCCTCTTGGGACTCTTACACTATCTTAAACACGAGTTTGATGAAATGGTGCCTGGATGGCAACAGATTCCCACTAAGAAAGGATGTCATTGGGTTCTCTTACACAACTTAGTTTATCTTTCAAATAGGATGCCTCTTGGGTTCTCTACCTATTTAGAGATTGTGTTTGTGTTGTGAAGAGAGATAGATGCCAGGACTCTTACACCTACCCTAAACACATCATGGATTCAGACAAACAATAACACAAAGAAGAATTTGATGAATGGAATCAAATTTTTGTTCTTTTTTATTAATGATTATTTTTTTAAACATGATTTATTTCATGGGTAATATTTCTTTAGATAGAGCCCATTAATTGGAAGCATTGGTGTTCCCCTTTATAATCAATAAGGCGATAAGATCCTCCTTGGTAGGCCTTCTCTATGACATAGGGCCTTCCCAGTGGTTCAAACTTACCTCCCATCTTTTTTGGCAACAATTGGTCTCTTGGGACTAACACAAGTTCTCTACTTGAAAAGACCCTTGGACCAGCTTGTTGTGAGCTTTAATCATTTGGCTTTTAATAGTTTTGGCATGCGTGGCGACTTTCCTCCAAACCTTGAGCTCTTCTAATTGTAACTTTACATTGTAGTGATCTTGTTACTCAATGATATCCTTTGATGGAGAACTTCTAAGGTAGAATGCTTGAGACCCATACACTAAGGAAAAATGGGTAGGCAGTGAGTGGTATGTGGTGCGTAGGCCCAAAGCTTCAATGCACTCATGCCTTTGTCATTTGTTATCATCAGTTTTCTTCAATATGGATGAGAGTTTTTTATTGAATGCTACTAAGCCATTTGCTGGGTAGTAGATGGTGAGTATCTCTATCTATACCATGTCTTCTAAGCTATTGATCTTTGTGCTTTTGAATGCACATACCATTATCATATAATTCATTGAGGCACGAACATATATGATATGGTTCGAAAAATTGAAGCATTGGTGTGACCTCTCAGGTGGATGGCTTTCTTGGAAAAGTAGTCGGTGGCTAAAATGAACCGATGACCCTTGGAAGAAGGAGGATCGATCACAACATAATGGTACCCAACACTCAAATGGCCATGAGGCCAATGTAGGTGTAGAATGTTGGGTGGTTGGTGGAGGACCACACCATGTACACGCGATGGCATCTTGCTACATCCATGCGATCATGATCATGAAGGCTAATAGTATCCAAGTCTCTTGATCTTCATCTTCATCTTTGGATTGATGAGCTCCATAGACGCATGTACGACAAAGGGCTTCATATTTGTCTAAATAACATAACCATTGTCATCATAAGAGCGTAGAGAGAGCTCTCTGTTTCACGATGGGCTTGTGATTTTCTTGAGGTAGTTTGCGTGTTCAAGTAATCTATGAATGGTTGCCTCCAATCTCCTCATCCTTTTTTGGCAATGAACCTCCCTTCAGAGAAAGTCTCGATGAGTTCAACATCAATAAGGGATAGGACTTGTCTATTTTGGACCCTTATTGGAATGGACTCATCTTATGGGCATGCCAATACTTTGGCAAGTTTGGCCAAAGCATCTACTTCTTGCTTCTCTTTTGGGGAACCTTGTAGATGGTGACTTTGGGAATCTGGGCTAATAGCTTCATGGTATACCCGTGGTAATGATGAAGCTTGGGTTTGAGAACCTTGTAGGACCCGACAATCTGGTCGATGATCAATTGAGAATCCCAAAGATGTTGATGCTTGACGATAGTGATGACTAACTAGATCAAAGCCTCATATCGGCTTCATTATTGGTGTAGGGGTTGGAAAGATAGTATGAGAATCTCATCACATCATGTTTGAGTTAGAGAACTATTCTACCCACCTTTCACGGGAGAATAGATCGTGCTTCACCTTTAAGAAAAGCGCACCATCAAAATACATCTCCCATCGGTGGTTGCGGCCTCCCCAAGTTCATGATTTGTTCATCGGGAGATCATCACTAAGCGGAGAATCAGGAAGTGGGTGTCTTCTAAGAAATCCTAGTGCTTTTACCACATGAGGGTATGAAAGTGATATCAAACTACGAAAGTATCATGGACCATGACAAAATGTCGGATAGCATTGGCGTGTCATGAGATCTTGTAGTGGATTCATCTGAGATCAAGTTCACCTTGAGAAAGCATATAATGTAGCTTTTGGGAAGCAAAGATCAAAGCTAGGCAATGTTTCTCAATAGGTGGATAGTTTTCTTCAGGATCGATGGGCGAGATAGTGAGCGCTCCTTTCCTTCATTGGCTTGGGCCAATCTTGAGTCATCCAATGCAAGTGTAAAGGATGAGTGGCTCAGGATAGCTACAGAAATGGCTTCACCAAATCTTGCTTGATGTCTTGAATCTTCACTTGTCATCCCACTTGAACTTGGCATCCTTTTTTGACAAGTGCTAAGAATGGTTGCATCTCCCGATAGGTTTGAGATAAAGCATCTTAGATATGTACCATCCTTGAAAGGATCGAGTTGAGTTAAACTCTTAGAGGTGGCATTTCTAAGATAGCTTTAATCTTTTAGGATCTATTTCTATTCCCCAGTGTAACAACAAACCCAGAATTTCTCACTACTCGAATGCACACTTGAGATTCATTTTGAGGTTATATTATCTTAACCATTGAAAACTACTCTCAAGTCAAAGAGGTGGTCTTCCTTTTCTTTACTTGACTACTAGATCATCAACATAGCACTCAACATGATGGATGAGTTCATTGAAGATCACGAGTCATGGCCCGTTGGTATGTAGCATTTTTAAGGCCGAAAGGCATGACCTATAATAGAAGATTGATCGGGGTTTAAAAGTAGTGTTTCTTTCATCTTGAGACATCTTGATTTGGTTATAGGATGACCCATCCATGAAAGAAGGCGCATGAGATGAGGCAATGTCCACCATTAATTCTAGTATGGAAGAAACTCATCCTTAGGACATGCCTTGTTTAAGTCCCTAAAATTGATGCAAATAATTTGGCCATTCTTCTTCTTAATGGGATGACAGCTAACTAGGATATTTTTCTTCCACGATGAAAACATCGATCAATTTCTTGACTTTAAAATGACATGTTGTTCTGTCATGCATCTAGGAGCTTGCTTAATAGGGGTAACATTAGGGTCTATTGCTAGCTTGTGGACTACTATGTCAGGAGATAATCGGCATTTCTTCATAACTCCATGCAAAGCAGTCTTTAAGCTCAATCAATAGCCTAACTAAGTCATTGGTTTCTTCTTCATTCATTGAACAATGTATGTGGATTTTCTTCAGTCCTGAGGTTGATTTCTTTGAGCTTGTCTATTGTTGAATGGATTTCTTCTTCAAATTGGAGGTGCATCCTTGACTTGAAGATCATTTGGATCATCGAGTTTCTAAACACACATTCTCATAAGAGTTGGGGTGTGTGAAGAACCTATCAAACTCAAATGGTTGGTAACAACAAATAGTAATCATCATCACTTGACCCTTTGTGCAAATCTAGTCTCTTGATTGTGCTTCCTGCTTGATTGTTCCATATTTTCAAAGTACTCGACACTGTGCTTGGACCATGTGTGAGAACTAAACCTTCTTGTATAAGATTTTGAACACAAGGAGAGTAAAATCAAATTAATTCCATTAATTCTTTAAAGTATCCTCCTCAAGTTCTACATCGGACTTGAGGATGATCCCAAAAGAACCTCTTACTTCATGTCAGAAGACTTAGGGACTTCCTTAACTACTAAACCTTCAACTTTTTGAGATGTAAGAGAGGTTAGAGCTAAGGTTCCCAACTACTACCTAATAGTTTCACATAAACATTCAAATACTTTGCTTTGCTTGGAGGCTAGTCTTCTTCAGCTGCGGATGAAAGTCACCTCCAATGGAACCCATTGAGAGGGGTTGGCTAGTATCTAATCACATTTCATTTGGATTCCAAGTCTATGTAGTAGGGGTACTCTAACTAGAACATGACCTCTGTTGGTGAAGGCCAACTAGGGGTCTCCCACCTCTGGAACTACCCCTATTTTTACCTCTACTGCACTGGAGGTTGAGCCATTCTACCCACATGTCCATATGATGGAATGGGCGTGGGTGGAATGTGATCTTGATCTATTTCTTCTCATTTCCCCTTTCTTGTGGACTTGGACTTTTATTTTCTTTTCTTTTCTTTTCTTGATTTTCTTTTCTTTTGTTTTTTTGCATTTGAATTTTGTCCAAGTTCAGAAAGGGTGTGTTGAGGAAGATAGTAGGTTATCCTCATAAATCTCAACCTCTCTGAAAATGGCTTTTCATCTCATTGACATGATATTCAATTCCATCTTTTTTTGAACTTGATGCACGATGAAGGGAGGATGGAAGATCTTATTTTGATGTATCCAAGGCCTACCAAGCAAAGTAGTGAGCAGTATTGAATCAATGATGTAGAACTTGGCTTCGTCTTCCAATCCGATCTCCAAAGGTAACACTATAGAACCTAAAGCCTCACCTTGATCATTGAATCCTCTCAACATCATTCGATCTCCTCGAGTGTGGATGTCAATCTTCAAATAGGCAAGGGTCTTTAGACTCATAATGTTCATGATGCACTGCGTCCATGAGAACTTTGATGAGTCGAACTTCCATGTCATGTGATGTAGAGGGGACGGTTGTGCTCAAAGTCCCATAGCAAAAGGTCTTCATCTTTGAAGGTGATCCCTTGGGCTTCTTTTGTATAGTGTGCTTCTACACATATAGAGATCAGCTGAGCTAAACATATTTTAGGATCAAGGAGAGCCTTCATTAGTGGTTCCCACATCTCTTTGGAAAAGACAAGGGCATCATATATGCTTAGCTTAGATGGAAACTTTCTTAGATGAGAGAGGATGTTGTAGTCCACCTTAGGCTGTTCTTCCACAAGCATATCCAAGGGTGGAGTATCCTGCGGAAGGGCTTCTCGATCTTCAGCACCAATGTCTTGTTTCCCTCTATCTTGAGGTGCTGCCATAGGAGTTAGAACATTGCTACTATGGAGATTGACTTCGATGATCTCTTGAGGATAGGTAATGGAAGGTTCTACCTGCACATCAGGCTCACCTACAGCTTCTCCTATGGGACCTCGGGAATGATTCCATGTCTATCTCAAATGGTGAACCCATACTATTCAGAGTTGGAAAGTCTAACTTTGAGTCAGAAAGAGGAAGAGCAAAATTATTATAGTTATTTATACTTGAAGAGTTATCATTAGGAATAGAAGAAGACAACCCATCAGAAGTGACACAGATGTAATTCAAGCTAGCTTTATTCTTCAATTTCTTAGAATTATTTGGAGGTACAAAGTAGAAATCAAGTAGAGTGAGTGGGGTAAGAGATTTGGTGCCCTTATCCATCAATACAAGAGTTATACTAGTAGAAGAAACATAAGAACTAGCTGAAGTGGAAGAAGCTGCCGGTGTGGAAACTACAATTGAAGGCTGGAGGATGGACACGATCGGTGGTTGTGCTAAAGGGCTATCTCTGGCCAACACATGCTGCTACTACTGCTACTACTGAGCTCCCCCTTTCATAGAGTTAGTATTGGAAACTTGCAAACCCTCCTAGATGTTGGAGGTTTGAGTTGACTCAAGCACCTGCAAGGAAAGCTTCTTAATCTTTTGGACTATCTTCTTAGAGGTTTTGGATAGAGAAATATCCCAACATTCTTTAGATTTGGTAGGATCACATGTATCAACAAGGATTACCCTAATGGAACTAGAAGATTGTTCCACAAGGTATTCCTTTGGGATAACTACAACATCGATCTTGAAACTGTGTTCAAGCTAGTCTTTAAATGTGAAGCAATCCTCCAAAACATGGCCTAGCATACGGTGGTAAGGGAAAAAGTTTGGATCATGACTTTGCTTACTTCCTTCGATCTCCTAGGTTCGGATAGCTAGAAATCTGGTTTCTTTAAGAGATTCTTAAAGATTTTCCTGATTACATCCCTCTTAAAAAAAATATGGTTTATTTAACTTATCTAAAAGAGTAGGTGGATCATAGCTACCTGGCGACGGGTATGCATGATGTTGTTGATGGTGGTGTCACTGAGGTGGTGGTTGTGCTGGCCGTGGAGGCTACGGTAGAGGATGAGTCCGATGGTGGCAAAAGGAGGAGGCTGGTTCTTGTATTTAGATTGATATCTAGCTTCCCCGTCAACCATCACTAATGCTCCAGGTTTCTTCTCATAGACCTTCTATGGCTTCTGCTTAGGCAATTGGTCTTGAGAAGGAAACTATTTGGTCTCTCCTTATAAACTAGCCGTCTTGTTGATTAGCTTCTCAAATGTCTTGATAGTGAAATCCTTCAGCATGAAGGAGACCAGGCCATGGATATTCTTCAAGATAATCTCAATGGCATGTTGTTGTATGGCTATGTCAAACTCAGTTATGCCATCGAGAATATAATCAATAAGAATCAGGTATTGTTGTGCTGTGATCACCTATAGTAACCCCTTTGAGCTCCAACAAACCCCTTCATAAAGAGTTGCTCTTCTTCGATCGTCTTTATTGAACCATTGGGCAGTAACATAAAGCAATCCCACTAGGCTACTTTGAAGACGCTTAAATAGCAAAGCATCCGCCACCACATTATAATAATTTAGAAAATGTGCTCCTTGGGTTTCCACTGCCATCAAAGCTTTTCTAGGAAGGAGGCATGAAACCCTTGTGATACTGGATAACATCAAATTCCTCTAGGTATGGTCTACCCTTTGGAAGTGATGATCCTCCCCGACTTGAGCCAAAGCTTTCTTTAAACCATGGATTTTATATCTTTTTCTTGTATGGAGGTACTTTCCACTACCTTTTTATACAAGTTAGTGCTACCTTATTTAGTAGGAGGTAAAGTCTTGGTTGGGTCTAAGACATGCACTAACTCAGGCTGACTAATGTCGACTGTAGTAAGATGAACTAAAGGGGCATATTTATGAAGCACTGAAACTACTACTAATAAGTCCTGTAACTGTCATGCCATCCTATCTATCTGCTCATCCTTATGCCTCAACTGATGTCGGAGGTGCTGGGCTAATTCTGTGGTGTCTTTCTAATCAACCTCATCACCTTCCATGGCTTGTTGTTCCTTGAGAAGAGATCCTCCAGTGTCAACCATGCAGACTCTAGTTGAGTCTCCCAACAAGCCATCTTCATTGGGATCGAAGCTGACTCTCTCCTCATCTAATAAATCATACCCTAGAATTTTCTTCTTTTCCATAAAATAATGAGCCACTATCTCATCTAAAGAATGGTCAATCTAAGTGGGCACAAACATCTTCAGCAGACCAGTGTGATCACTATCATGTAATGAGAGGCACCGGACCTCACCTTAGACTAGGGAGTCAATCCTATGTGACCTGTACTCACTGGATGAATGGCACTCTTAACTGTTAGTGGCTATGAGAAGGGTAACAATCCTAGGAGGTTCCACTATCATTGGGTGCATCATACCATATCTAAAATCATCACCATCTCCACATCCTATTGTATGGGTGGAGTTGGTGAACCGACGACCACGATGCTTCGGGGTTGCCACTCCTTCAGCATCACTACTAGGATAGAAGGTCGAGCAGGAGAGCTCAACCCTACCACAATAGGTGGTGTAGGAGGAGTAGGATCCCTCAGCCATAGTCGGATCACCAACGGGGTGCACTTTTCACTAGATATGGCCTTCATGGCCTTAGCTAGAATAGAAGATGTTGTAACTTGAACTGGTGATGGCAGACGAGGGGTAGAGCGGTGGGGTGGAGGCACCACCGACTCTCTAGGAGCTATCCTCCTATGATGTCTAGTACTAGTGAGAAGGATGCTATCAGTATGGTCAGTGTGGGTAGCACACCAAGCTAAAAATCAATTAGAGCAGAGGCTGCCGATTGACAGTTGAACCTCTGCCTCTCCTTGCTAGTAATATGTGTTGTATGGGCCTCACGGGCCCTTTCTTGTTGAATCTGCTTTCCCACACTATGGGGAATGATGGATCAGAGATCAAACTGAGTACCAAATTTTGAGCATCTGCTGCTGGCATAAGATAGATCGGGCGGCATATGACCCCTAACTCGGTTGATATTGTACCACTGGAGGAGGTGATGAGCGAATCCTCTTAGCATCCTCTCTATTTAACCTAGAGAGAGAGAGAGAGAGAGGATGGAATTAGTTTTCTGTAACCAGTGGTGAAGTAACAATGAGGAACTCATCAATGGCTAAGCGAGCTTCTGCCTCCATCTTCTTTGCTATCCTGGTGTGATACCGCTTGATCATGCGGTTTCTATTCCTACATTATGTACGGGTAGGATGGGAGGAGTGGGAGGTAGACCCATACTCAAATGTAGGGGAGGCAAGCCCTGAGATCAGGGGAGCCTTACCCTTAGAGGGTACATATGAGATAGTACTAGCCCTCACTAGGGCAACAGAAACCACAGGCATACTGGCGGCTACGGCACTATCTATGCTGGTGGTACGCCACCACTTTCCTCTTCAATGAGGAGACATCAGAGTCAAAGGGTAAGTCAATCCTGATGACCGGCTTCTGCCCGGTCACCTTGGTCCTACTAACTGTAGTGAGGGGAATGCCCTCACAAGTAATCCTGCTCCCTCAAATCCCCAACCAAAGTGAATCAAATGGGTATGGTCCAGATGGGGGAAGTCAGCTTGATCCAAAGCCAGATCCATATTATGGGGGAAGGTAAAAACAAACTTCTAAGAACCGACCATTTCAACAACTGTAAGAGACTAAAATTGAACTGCCACTGTACTGACTGTAAGAATCTACAATGAGAAATGAGCTTATATCAGATTTCTATCTCTTAGATTTTTTTGAATTTTGAACATGAAAATTTGAACCCACATCCAACAACTTGTAAGTGTTAAGTGGGGTTCAAATAGATTTGAGAAGATTGATTGAAAGAGGAATTTTTTAATATGAATCCAATTTCAACAAATTTGGGTATGTTGAAATATGGATTCAAAATTTTGATAAGGATGCTTCCATAGATTCATGATTTCTTTGGAATTTGAAATTTTTTTTTAATTTGAGGAGCCTTTCCTTTAACAAATTTGGGTATGTTAAAGTAAGGGTCAATTGATTTTGTTTTTGTTTGATGTTTTGGAAATCTACTCACTTAGCAAATTTGGATATGTTAAGTGAGGTGTTTGAAAACAATTATTTCTTTTTTGTGAATTATTATTTAATTTTGAGATTTGGCATTCCTACTTAGCAAATTTAGGTATGCTAAGTGAAGAACCCAAATGTTTCTTTGATTGATTTTTGAAAATTGGAATTCCCACTTAGCAAATTTAGGTATGCTATGTGAAGAACCCAAATGTTGCTTTGTTTGATTTTTTTTGGAAATTGGAATTCCCACTTAGCAAATTTAGGTATGCTAAGTGAAGAACCCAAGTGTGTTTTGTTTGATTTTTAAAATAGGATTCTTAGCAAATTTAAGTATGCTAAGAAAATCCTAAGTGTTTCATTTTTGTTTTGATGTTTTGATTTTTGAAAAGGTAAGGTCCTTAGCAAATTCAGGCATGCTAAGAAAATCCTAAGTGTTTCATTTTGTTTTGATTTGATTGAAAGTGGAGACTTTTCTGTAGCAAATTTGGTATGCTAAAGATGAAGTCCCACTTAGTTTGTTGAAATGGAAATTTCACTTAGCAATTTTGAGTATGCTAAATGAAATTCCAAAAGGTGAGTTCAAAATTTTTGATTTGTTTTGGTTTTGAAAATGGAAACTTCTCTTTAGCAAATTTGGTATGCTAAGGAAGAAGTTCCAAAAGTCTTTGAAAATTTTTTGAAAAATTTTTGATTTTGAGTTTGGAAACTTCACTTAGCAAATTTGAGTATGCTAAATCAGGTTCCAAATGTGCTTAAAATTTTTTTATTTTGGATTTGGAAACTTCACTTAGCAAATTTGAGTATGCTAAATGAGGTTCCAAAATGTGTTCAAAATTTTTTTTTTGATTTTTTGAAATTTGGAAATTTCACTTAACAAATTTGAGTATGCTAAATGAAGTTAAAAAATGTGTTTGGAAAATTTTTTGGATTTTGAATTTGGAGACTTCACTTAACAAATTTGAGTATGCTAAATAAGGTTCTAAAATATGTTTGAAAATATTTTTAAAATATGATTGTTGATTTTTGATTTTGGTTTGGAAACTTCACTTAGAAAATTTGAATATGCTAAATGAGGTTCCAAATGTGTTTGAAAATTTTTGATTTTGGAAATTTGGAAACTTCATTTAGAAAATTTGAGTATGCTAAATGAAGTTCCAAATATGTTTTGAAATTTTTTTTGGATTTTAGATTTGGAGGCTTCGCTTAACAAATTTGAGTATGCTAAATGAAGTTCCAAATATGTTTTGAAATTTTTTGAAATATGATTGTTGATTTATTTTAGATTTGGAAACTTCACTTAGCAAATTTGAGTGTTCTAGATGAAGTTCCAAGATGTGTTTGGAAAATTTTTTGGAATTTGAATTTGGAGACTTCACTTAATAAATTTGAGTATGCTAAATGAAGTTCCAAATGTGTTTTAAAAATTTTTGGATTTTGAATTTGGAGACTTCACTTAAGAAATTTGAGTATGCTAAATGGAGTTCCAAATGTGTTTGAACTTTTTTTTGATTTTGAGTTGGAGACTTCACTTAGCAAATTTGAGTATGCTAAATGGAGTTCCAAATGTGTTTGAAGAATTTTGAATTTTGAATTTGGATTTGGAGACTTCACTTAACAAATTTGGGTATGTTAAATGAAGTTCCAAATATGTTTAAGATTTTGAAAATATGATGGTTGGTTTTTTTATTTTGGATTTGGAAACTTTTCTTAGCAAATTTGAGTATGCTAAATGAAGTTCCAAAATGTGTTTGAAAATTTTTTATTTTGGAATTTGAAAACTTCACTTAGCAAATTTGAGTAAGCTAAATGAAGTCCCAAATGTGTTTTGAAAATTTTAAAGTACGATTGTTTAAGTTTTACTTTTTTTTTAAAAAAAAGGACTTCCATTCAACAAATTCAAGTATGTAAGAACGGAGATCAATTTTATTTTTGAAATGTGAAAATTCTATTTTGTGTGTGATTGCTGCCTTTGAAAGAGGGAATTCCAACTTAAACATATATGGGATATGTTTAACTGGGATTTCCAAATTTTATTTTTATTTGGGAATGAAATCTTCATTCAATAAATTTGAGCATATTAAATGAAGATATTCATATGTGATTTTTGAAAATTTTGATTTTAATTTTTGAAAAGATGATTATTCATTTTATTTTTGTAAATGAAATCTTCATCAAAGTGAATTGATAGAAGTTGTTCCTTTGTGCTTTTGGAAAAGATTGTTAGTTTTATTTTGAAAATGAAACTTCCATTCAATAAGTGTAGGTATATTGAATGGAGAGATTCATTTGTGTTTTTTAAAACTTTATTTTTGATTTTGATTTTTGAAAATATGGTTATTTATTTTATTTTTTGTAAAAGAAAATCTCCATCAAAGTGAATTGAGGGAAGATGTTCATTTGTACTTTTGGAAAAGATTATTATTTTTATTTTGAAGATTCCTACATGTAACAATTATGAGAATTGTTAAATGAGGGTGATTTAAGAAATTTTTTGTGAAAAATATTTTATTATGTGCATTTTTGAAGAGTGCTTTTATGAAAAGCAAATTTTTAATGAAAAGTTTAATTATCTTTATTATTTTAGAATGAACCTTTCTTTATCATAAAGATGATAAAGATGAAGTCTTTGAATGTTTTCTTTTATTATATTTTCATGTTTACCCATTATAGACCTGGGGTTTTAGGACCAACTTGAGGTCCTAAAACCTAAAGATGTTGGCTAACTACTTAAGAATGAAATAAGCTAAACTGAAGAAAGATAGTCCAGGGTTCATACAAAAGTGCAAACCCACTATTGATACTTAGAGACAATGATCATTTACCAAGGATGGAGAGAGGAACTATCCCCAACGGAGTCGCCAGAAAAATCTTTGGGTGAAAATTTTCATATAGGAGTCACCTTTCAAAATCTGTTGGCAGAAAGAGAAAGACAAGTCTATAGAAATTCATCTTTCTAGGATGCCATGTAGATCCGTAGATGTTCTTATTAAAGTGATCGAGTATGACATTAAGGAGATGTGCTATCTCAAATGATAGAAGTCACCACCCTATAATGGACCTAATCATCAAAATAAGGACTCCTAAGGATGTTGGGTCTTTGAAGTATACCAGAGATTCTTCCCCTACTTTACATGAAAAAGTAAAGTAGGGTTTATTTTAAATTGAGTTTGTTAAGTTCCCTATAGGGGCAAGCCCCCATAGTTAATTACATCTTAAGGAATGAGGATTCCTTAGGAAAGCTCATGATTAAGGCAAATGATCATTGTCTCTAAAGATTTCAATAGGGAAAGGACTATCAATCGATTAGTTTGTTTTTGAAGATCAAATGAGATTGATCAAAGAGAGATTTATTATTGAAGCCAAACGTGGATAAGTAGGAGATGCTCATGACAATAGAAAACCTAGTGAGCATCTCAAACTATCATATGATTGGACTTTACATTTTTGAAATTGATTTAGTTTATTTAAGTTGAATTTTTCATTAGAATGTTAAGACTTATAACTCCATAATATAAGGTTATGAAAATGCCTAAGAGGTGAGGATTTATGCTTAGGGCCCATGAAAGGGAGAAGTAACCTCAGAATCTAAATCTAGGGAGCTTTGGTGAGGGCCAAAAGCATGACCTAAATCTAAGGAGAAAATGGGTATTTGATTTTCCTCCACAAGAGAGGACAAACCACCAGACATCTTGGACTTACAGCCTCATGGGGGTGGCCGCCAACTAACTCCTCCTATAATTTTAAACACATGTAGGCAAGTCATATGCTTAATGCAAGATAGCTTGGCTGTTATTATTTAAAAAGAGACTAAGTCCTTAAACTCACTCCCTAAAGAGACTAGATCATGTGAAAGGCATGCTTCAAATGACCTAAATCTAATGCCATTCAAATTTGATTTTATTTTTATTTTGAACAATCATTTTGACTCAGGATAATAGGATTTATATGCCTAATGCATGAGAAATAAAGTTATTGGCCAAAATCAGCAAGAAGGGAGGGGCACCATGGCTCTCAAAGGTCAAGCCAAGTTTCTCTGGCAAAGGTGGAAGCTCTCCAATCAAGAGTGAAATAAGATGTTGTTGTGCATGATATTATAAAGGAAATGCTCATCCAGCTAAGGGGTTGCTAATTATTTTATCTTGATTTTAAACCTAACTTTAGGTGAGATTATGAGTTCTTTATTTTTTAAATTTAAGATGTTAAGTTGGGTAAAAGATTTATATTTCCCTAAAGATCCTAATTCGCATCCAGGACATACATAAAGAAAGAAAAAAAGTAGGAAAAGTATGCCACTTAATGCAAAAGCTAAACAAATCATCAATTAATTTATAAAGCTAATTGCAAAAAGAATAAAAGGCCGTTTTGGTCGGGCACCACCGCACAAACCTAAAAATATCAAATGTGGGTAGCCGAGCTCTACCCTTATACAACCTAGATTACAAATGAATTAAATTACAATTAAGCAAGGAATTCATTATTACGGGGGTCTTCAACTTTTATTCTTCTTTCTTCTTTTCTTCTTTCATCTTCTTTCTTTTCTTCTTTCTTCTTTGGTTCTTTCTTTTGGATGGTTGGAAGTTGGATGCTCCAAGGATTCACATGGTGCATAAGATATATCTTATGACCAATGCTCATCCTAATCCCCATAACAATCATTCCAAAATCCTAATTGCAAAAATTTACATGAAAAGGAAAAGAAATCTTGCTAGCACCTGTAAAATAGAAATTAGCTAAAAAAATCCACACAAATCCCAAGCATGTATATTAGACTTCTCACCCCACACATGGGTGACTAAGTTCACTTGGCCTATGGATTATGCTTAGGGGTATAAGCACTGACAAGCAAAAGCATTTTTATTTTTATTTATGATAGCACCCCTTAAGCATAATCTCCTGTAGAAAAGAATAGTTAGACTAAGAGCATCCTACCATTCATTCTATGAGCATACACCCTAACATCCAGTCTAAAACCTATATCAAAAAATAAAAAAATAACCATCTAACCTAAAGCTAAAAGTGGTGACTTAGGCTAATGTGTGTGTTTTGAAGGTTTGTGTGGTATGCTTAGCTATGGCATTAGGTTCAAAATTTTCTAAGTGTAAAAACATGTTCAACTTAGAGGAGGGTTTCATTTCAGCTATTTAGAGGTTTCGGATTGATTTTATTTAATGTTTTGATTTGTTTCAAGTGAATCCTACAATTAATTACTAAATTATGAAGAGAGAAAAAGAGAAGAGAACTTCTCTTTCCTTCCCTAACCTAAGTAATTTCTAAAGTAGATTCATATTTTAGTTTTGTTTAGTGAATGTTTTAATTAAATCTTTTAATTAATCCTAAGTTTAGATAAACTCTAAACAAACCATTTCAAAAAGAAAGACATTTTAAGATTAAGTAAAATATATCAAATTCACATAACACACATTACTTGACTTCTTTCCCAACATATATAACATGCATATGGATGGACCCTAAGCATATATATACATACAAATGAGAGTATTTAACACACTTCATAATGCATACTAAGTAATCCATTTAAGGAAATTTAGAAGTTGAATATGCATGATTTTTCTTAAGTAGAAAGGGGTTTCCTTATCTAAATTTTAACATAGTCATATGAAAGTAAGAAAGGCATAAGTGAGTACATCGCCATTATTAACCAGAGGTGTAAGGTACAAGACCTACTTAGGGCTACTTAAAGTCTCACAACCTCAAGGTTGTCCAGACTAATATACCACTTTCCTTAATACAAATATATGTATAAAAGAAATGAAATGGAAAGAGAGAATGCAAAAGTTGTATTAATTGATTTATTTTGTTTATGGAATTTATGTTTGCAAGTATAGGTAGCCCCTCTTAGGTGATAGCGTCGGGATGAATAGGATATAGAATTAGGTTAGCATTAGGTCCTTTTCAAATGGACCATATATCTCACCAAATTCCTATTCAAAACTATACCAATCATAAGAGAGAAAGGAAACCTATGCTAAGCATACCTTTATAACTTTTCACATGCAAGCTTATAATTAAAGAATAAGTTGCACACTTTTAGATTTTATATTTGATTTATATGTTTTGAAAATAATTTGAATTTAGAAGTGATAATAGCCACTCATATTTTACTTTGGCCAACACATGCAAATTTGACATAAAGTAAACAATTTCATTTTTTAAATTTGAATTTGAAAAAAATGAATGCATGAAACCACATGACATGCAAATTTAACATGTTGGGGAAAGACTCAAAGCAATGAAAGCATGTAAACAAATTCACTTTAACTAAATCCTAAAGACATTCTTATGGAATAAGAAAGTTTAAAATAAATCAAAGTGTATTCAATGTGATTTTTATTTAGGATAGAGTTTGATTTAATTTTGAATAGGTGAGTTGAGTTTGCTATTCCTAACCCATTCGCACATTTCTTTGATATTTTATTTAATTTTTAGATGATTAAATTCATTTTTATGTATTGATTAGGCTAAAGTATGAATTAAGTAACTTAATTTACTCTTACCTACACCACCTTAGAATAATTAACCAAATAATTATAAGCCAATGAGATGACATAAAATAACTCACAAGGAATTTAAATTTGTAATGCACCTAATAGGAAAAAGGCCTAATGCAATTTGGCTCATAATTAAAGGTTATTTAAGCTAAGGGGTTTGGCTTAAGTAATTTCAAAACACCCTTTCACAGAAATGAATTGGGTTTTGATTTCCTTAATTGAACTTAGAAGATTAAACACCTAAGCATCTACCCAAAGTAGATAAATTAAGTTTTGGAACCTTTTTAGCATTTTTAGAAATTAATTAAGGGGATAATTAATGAATTAACCCTTAATTAAGAGGAGATTGAGGAGAGAAAAGGGGGTTTAGGGAAAAGCTTAAGGGAAATGCCCCAACATTATTCCATAAACCTCCTATCTACTAGATCTGACCTTGACCAACCCTAATAATGGATTAAAACTACTAATCACACCTTAATTATGCTTAATTATGTTAAGAGAGTAATTACAAAATCCATATGTAATTCCCCTAATTAAGCCTTCAATAAATCCCAAAAAAATTAGGGGAGGTAGAAGTCATCCTGTAAAACATACCCAAGAAGTTTGGGATTAATCAGAGGCTTCATTTAAAGATAATTAGCAAAATGAGAATTTCAATAAAACCCAAAATAAGAGAAAATAATAACTCAAAACCCATTGAAATTAATTTTAACATATTCTAGGTTGAATTATCTTTCCATAAAAATTTATTTCATATTTTTCTGAATTTTATTGAGGGAGATATAAATTTTAGAAGATCCCTAGATTAATTAAAACATTCTAACTAATCCTCTTGCTCACGGTCGGCGTGGCGTAACGACTTTACATCATGCACGCACTCACTTAAGTTATCATATCCAAAAGGAAGTTGTGATTTTATGTGCTTTGATCTCAGATCTGACAAACAGATCTCCCCATGGTTTTAAAATGGATAAAGGATTTTCTAAACATACGTTTAATCTCTATCGTCCATCCAAAATTTGTGGACGGATGACCAAAGATCTATCCCTACTAATTCCTATAAAAAATGGAGACCACCCACCTTTGCAGCCATGATCTGAGCTCGATTAAGCTCGGATTGAATTGAAAATCAACCCACACCATCTAAGTATGGGTATAAACACATCAAATGGTCAAAACTCCATGGAATTAAAATTTCTTTCATAAAGCTCCACACAACATTGAGTTTAATGGTCGAAAAATGGCATACCTCACTGGAGGTGATCACTAGTGCTCAATTTACTTGAAGAACCTTCGTCCAGTTGAGATGAAGCTCTATTGAGAGTTTGAGCTCTTAAAGTTGAGTGTAGAACTCTATGGATCAACTCCTCCTCAGCTTGCTTTCGACCTTGATTGAGCTAGCCTCCCTCTTGCCTTGGAAACTTGAAAGAGAGCTTGGGTGTACTCGACTTGCCCCTCTGATGGAGTGTGCAAAGGGAATTTGGTGGAAATTGAGTATGGAGAAAGTTAGCTCTTTGATTTTCCTCCCCTGTTTTCACTATTCAAAAATTGAGGATAGGAAAATGGTTAAAGATCTAGGAAGCTAGGGATCATTCTCTAATGGCTCCTTACTCTCTCTAGTACTCTATCGAATGTGGAATTGCATAATTCAAATTGAATTAGGGGGAGTATATCTCCCCCTTGAAGGATCGGATGATCGTAAGCCATTGTGCCATTTTGATCCAATTGACCACAATGGGAAGGTTGTTTGAGCTATTAGGAGTGTGCACATGGTCGGTTTGAGGCCTTGAGTGGAATGCCAACCTTCCATGTGCTTGAATTTGAGTGGAAGAGGGATTTTGAATTTGCCATTTTGACCCATTAGGGTTGGGTTTGGTCTTGGGGCCAATTGGGTTGACACAAAGCCATTGGGTTAGGTGCACCACTCTTCATTAGGTCCCCTTGAGCTTTTAGGAAACCCTTAAGTGAATATGAAGAGGGTATGACCACATTACCCATGGATTAAGCCAAACTTTGTTCTATGGCCTAGGGGTAGGATGGTTAGTTTGCTAAATTTTCACTTTGGGTATGTTAGGTATGTAGGGAAACTAGGTTTGGCCAAGTTTCATTAGATTTGAAATCCATTTGATAGGGTTTGGCTCATGTTGACCCATTTAGGTCACAATGGGTCAACTTGGGTCAGGTTGACCAATTGATCAAATTGGGGCAAACCAAAGGTTGGGTCAAGTTCATCTGACCATTTGAAATGTTTTGGTGGCATTGGTTTGGTTCAATTTGGTATAGTTTTGAATTTGGCTCATATGATTTCATTTAAGTCAAATGGGTGAAGTTGACTTATTTGACACATTTGAACTATTTGAGGTAGGTCATGGGTAGGTTTAGGTTTGGTTAGTCATATGGAATGGATTAATATCTTTGTTTCTAATCAATTTTGGTTAAGTTCAAATTTGGCTGAACATGACCCCTTTAGGTCAAGTTGGGTCTAAGGTTAATTGGGCTAGGTTAGGTGTAGTTGGCCAATTGAGGATTTGGTTAAGTTCAATAAGTGATTTGGAATAAACTTGACCCATTACTTTAAATCAATTTGGCTTAGATCAAGTTTTAACACATTTTGACCCTTTAGGACAAAATGGGTCAACTTGGGTCAAATGGCCAATTGGGCTAGGTTAGGCTCAAATGTTCGCTTGATCAAGTTCAAACATAGGTCATGAGTGAACTTAGATCAATGGTTTCAATCAATTTGGCCTATGGTTTAATTTGGCTATGTTAGGGTTCATTTTGGGCTAAGTGTTGACTTGGTCAACCCTTAGGGTTGACTTGGTTTGACCCAATTTGATTGATTGATCATCCCATGATGATTATTGATCATGATGAGAGGCAAAGATGAGTTTGGTTCAATCCAATTTGGTTAGGATTAGAATTTGGCTCAAAAGGATACTTTAGGTCACTTTGGGTCAAGTGAGCCTAAGTGGATCGAGTGGCTTGGTCAAAACTTGATTTGAAGTTGATTGAACTTGTTTATGGACTTATGATTTAAATATAAATCCATTTGCAAGTGGTTTGAAGTCAAATGGGTTTTGGTTCATTTGACAATTTCACATTCAAAGGGAGAATATGAAAGGGCTTGGGGTTTTATTTTTGAATTAGGTTTTGATTGTTTCCTTGAAGTTTGGATTTACATGTGGGTTCATGATTGTAGGTTTGATTGAATCATGAGAGAAAATCAAGAGTTTGGATTGATTTAAAATTGATTTGGCTAAGTTCAAGATTTTGACTTGAAAGGCTTAGATTGGATTTTGAGTGGATTTGAGTTTGATTTTTGGAATTTGTTTTGATTGCTTGCATTTATATTTCATTTATATATGTAAACATAAATGAGAATATAAATGAATCATGAGAAAATTTCAAGGATTTGAAGTGGTTTAATCATGATTTGGGCTAAGTCCATTAAGAAGGATTTAAAGGACTTACGAAATTTTGGAGTTTGGAGTCTAAATTTTTGATTTAGTTTGATTGATTTATATTTATATTTCATTTATATATGAGAATATAAATGAGAATATAAATGTGTTTTGAGAAAATCCCATGAGTTTAATTTGATTTGATGATGATTTAGGCTTGAGTTGGAATTTTGAGTTTAGTTTGATTGATTTGAATTTATATTTCATTTATATATATGAATATAAATGAAAATATAAATGAATTATGAGAAAATCTTAAAGATTTGATTTAGTTTAGATCATGATTTTGGTTAAGTCCTTAAGGGAAGATTAAGGACAGGAAAATTTGAACTTAGGAATTTTGATGGATTTTGATCATGGGTTTTCAATCATAGATTTCAATCATGGATTTCAATCATGGATTTGATTTAAGTTTGGAGAAAATCAGATAAGATTGATTTGGAGTTGACTTGAAGGAAGGAAGGTGAGGAGTGGTTCAAGCTAAGAGTAAGCAAATTTCCTAACACCCCTAAGGCATGACCTAATCCTATGGCTAACCCTACTAAGTCTTCTAGGGCTAGGTTGAGTGTCCACCTAATCACTAGATGTGTCTTAGGACTAAGGAACTCTTAAATTCTAAGAGGAATCCTATGCCTAAGATGAAGGTGTTGAGAGCTCATTCTAAAAATGAGGTCAACAATGATAAAGACTTGGATACACTTATGCTTTTTCTTTTTTTTCTTTTTATTTTGATTAAGGTCATGAGAGAAAACATTTTATTTTCTTAGGGAGATAATAAGCTCTATCCTCATATATTTCAACCTCATGAACTGCAAAGGGTTTGAGATCTCCTTTGACACATTACTCGATTCCACCTCTTAAGAATTTGATGCGCTGATGTAAAGAGGATAAAACCATATTGTTCTCATGTATCCATGGTTTCCAAGCAAAGAATTGAAAGATGTATCTGAGTATGTTATGTGAAACTTGGATTCAGTCTTCCAATCATGAATCTCTAAAGGCAACATTATTGAGCCTAAGGCCCTCTCATCTTGTTCATTGAATCATTTCGACATCATCCTCTTTGTTAGTAGTTTAGAGATGTCGATCATCAAGTAGGCATGGGTTCTTAGACTCATAATGTTAACAGATGCACCTGGATCAACAAGAACTCTAGATAGCCTAAATCTATCAACATCCACTGTAATGTAGAGGGGAGGGTTATGCTTGATCATCCCTAGAAGTAGGTTTTTATCAGTGAATGTAACTCCTAGGACTTCTTCTAAAAAATGTTCCTTCTCTCTTGTAGTAGTCAATTGAGCTAAACATATTTCTAGATCAAGAAAATCATTGATTAATGACTCCCTCATCTCTTTGGATAAGACAAGGGCATCATATATACTTAACTTAGCTGGAAACTTTTTAAGATGTGCGAGGATGTTGTAATCAATTTTGGGCTGATCCTCCATATGCATATCCATAGGTGGAGCATCTTGTGGTGGGGCTATCTATTCAATGGAACCAATGCATGTTTTCTTTTATCTTGAGGTGCTCATCCTAGGAGATAGAACTTTTCCACTGCAGAGGTTGACTTCAGTGGCTTCTTGGCATGAGGAGCTTATGGAAAGTTCTACATGCTCATTGGGTATACCTAGAGCTTCTCCTAAAGGATCCTTGGAGTTGGATGACTCTAAGTCAATTTTAAGAGGTGAACCTAGATGATTTGGAAAAGGAAAATCCATTTGTGAATCAGATTAGGATTGATCAAAATTATTTGAGTTATTATTGCTTTGACCTGAAGAGCTTTCAATTGGAACGAAATTATTTAGATCATCAGAAGTGGAAAAGATGTATGTGGAATCAATTTTCTTCATAGATTTTTGTAATTTTGTGGGAGGCACATGATAGAAATCAAGTAAAGTAAGGGGGATGAGGGATTTGGTGCCCTCATATGCTGATACAATGCTCCTGCTAGAGGTGGTAGTAGCTACAATGGTGGAGGGAGTGTTGGACTCGGACGGTGGTTGTGCTACTGCTCTATCCTGGGCAAGAGAAGGTTGTTGCTAGGCTTCCACCCTCCCCAAGTTATCTTTCACAACTAGCAAACCTTCCTTGATGTTGGAGGTTTGAGTTGAGTCTAGTACCTACAAAGAAATTTTCTTGATTTTAAAAATTATTTTTTTAGAGGTACGAGATAAAGAAATATCCCAACCTACTTTTGTCTTAAGATGACCAGAAGTATCCCCAATGATTAGTTTGATGGAACTGGATGGTTGTTCTGCTAAGTATTCCTTAGGGATAACTATAGCTCTTGACTTGAAGCTATGCTCAAGCCAATCATTGAAAGTGAAATAATCCTCTAAGATGGCCTAGCATATGGTGGTAGAGGCAGTAGTTAGGATCATCACTCCTACCCAGTGCCTCCGACTTTCTAGGCCCGGGTAGCTGAAAATCAAGTTTCTTCAAATGGTTTTTAAAGGTCTTCTTGACTTCCTTCTTTTAAATGAGTACAGTTTGTTGAGTTTTTCAACAAGAGTTAGTAAAAAATAGCCTACCGATGGATACTAGTACCAGGTACATTGGTATTATGGTAGCCATGGCAGAGATAGGGGAAGAGGAGGTGGTAGTGGAGGCTGTTAAAATCTGGGCCTCTCAAACTGTACCCTCGCTACTACTTCCCCTTATCAACTACCACTACAATCCCTGACTTCTTCTTAAAGACCTTCCGAGGCTTTATCTTGGATGGCTGGTCAGAAAAGGATAACTGTTTGGCTTCCTCTTATAGGTTAGCCACCTTGCTTATTAACTTCTCAAATGTCTTGATGATAAAACCTTTGAGCATGAAGGCAACCAGGCATGAATATTCTTGAGTAGAATTTCAATTGCATGCTACACTTATTATTGTTGTTTGCATTTCATACTTATATTGTGCCATCTAAGAATATAATTAATATGGGACTTATTAGGCTTTTGCTTTTCTACAATGAGGTCACCTACAATTCTTTACTGAGCTCTTGCAAATCTCCTGATGAAGAGATGCTCCAACTTTGCAAAGGACTTCACTGAAATGTTGAGAAATTTGGTGTACCAATCAAATTCTACCCTAAAGGATATTGAAGCTATTTGTAAGTAATGCATTTGCAATAACTCACAGTGTGCTTGGGTTCCCACTACCATCAAAAATCTTGAAAGATGGTGGCACAAAACCCTTGAGGTATTGAACTACATCAAATTCCTTCCCGTAGGGTCTACCCTTTGGAATATATGAGATCCCTTGGGCTTGCACCAATGCTTCCTTCACCTATTGCTCCACCATTTGCTTTATATATTTTCATGCATAGAGGTGCTATCGGTGACCTTCCTAAGCAAGCTACCTACATCCTCATTAATAGGACCACTCTTGGGATGATCTAGAGTATGCACTAACTCAGGCCAATCAACCTCCATGGGGGAAGGTTGTGAAACTGGGGGTTGGTTATGCAAGGCTAGGACCACTACCATCAACTCCTCTATCCTTCTCTCCATTTTATCAATTTGATTATCCTTTTGTTTAATTTGTTGGAGGAGGCATTGAGTTGAGTCTGATGCCTCACCTTCCTTAATTATAATTCCTTCCTCGCTAGGCTGCTCTGTGTGCAAGGATCCTTGTGTATCTACCATGTGGACTTCTACTAAGTCATCTAGCATGTCATCCTCATCAGCATCAAAGTCTACCCTGCCATCCTCATGATTAGACTGATCATCCCTGACTATCTGCCTCACCGTGACATGATAATCCTCCAAAATATCATCTAAAGACTGGTCATCCACTCAATCTGGCACTACTTGTACATAAGCTGACTGATGACTAACCACTGGACTGAGCTCTATGGAAGCTATGCACTTAATAGTTTAAACAATAAGAGTATTCTCCTTGACTAACTCAACTACCATAGGGGTCACCTTGGGATCCCCTCCCTTCTCCTCCTCCAACTTCTGTGGTGGTGGCGACCCTCATTCTTGGCACTACTTTGCGCTGGGATGGAAGGCCAGTAGGAGCCCCTCACCTCAATGGATGGAGTAGATGAAGTGGTGTCCTTGGACTGTAATCGGTTCACCAAGGGTGAAGCTCTCACTCTCTATACATGGGCTTGTGGAACTTGGTGGGGACTGCTGGTGGTGGAACCTAAATTGGTGAAGGTGGATGATAAGTGGAGAGGTGTAATGATGGTGACACCGGTTGCCTCTCCACTGGAGATCTCCTCATACGACTGCTAGAATCGATAAGAACCATGTGGTCAGATTGATCAACTTTATAAGCTTGCTGATCAAAAAAATCAATCAAAGTGGAGGCTGCTGACTACCTGGCGAACCTCCTCCTATCCCATTTGCCCACTTGGGCAGCTATCTTGGCCTCAATGACCCTCTCTTGGTGAATCTGATTCCTGACACTTCTAGGGATCAATCTCTTCAGGTTAAGCAGTGTGCTAGACTCCCAGTATCTGTGGGCTCTCCCAACTCTCTGAAGTATAGACAGTAGACCAACATAAGGCATCCTTCTTTTCCAAGCTGGTGTCTCATACTCTGTAGATGGTGGGGCTAATGCAGCAATCCTCTTATAGTCCTCATCTTCCTCTAAAGCTTAGAAGGGGTGAAACCTACTGCCACCCATAAGAGGAGATGTCTTACATGGGGAACCTTCCTCAACAACATGGGAGGCTTCCTCTACCTCCTTCACTGCATGCTCGCAATGTCTCTTGGTCTTGCAGTTCTTATAACAGCTTTGGATTTTGATGAGTGCAGCTGGATGGGAACTAGAACTGACCTCAAAGATGGAGGAGACTATCTCAGAAGCTAAGATAGCTTTCCCCTTCAAGGCAGGAGTGATTATAGAGGTAGTACTATTCTAAAATTGCTGCGTGGGCAACTAACAATCTTGGCGGGAACCTCAGCGACCTTCCTCTTGAAGGAAACTGAATCGTAGATTGAATTACAGTGGCTTCTTATACCACTCTTCTCTGATGGATGGTGAGGTGAGGGTCCCTCGCACTTGACTTTGAAATGTTGAAAGCCAAGCCTAAGCTTGATGATGGGACTGGTGGTGAGTATGGCCTGATCTAGGGTCAAATCTACACCAGAGGAACATGACAAGATTAGCTTGCCAGAAGACATGGTGAAGTACTGATTGAACAAAGGAAGAAAAAGATAGGCCTGAATCTCTATTGCACTGTTGAAAGATAATAAAATTATACTTTTCTTTGTTGTTGATTTTGATTTTTTTTGAATTGGAACCCTCATTCAAAAAATTTGATTATGCAAATTGGGGTTTGATTATTTGTTGGAGAGATTTGGAAACTTTTGGAGAAGAGACTTTTACTTTGGCTTGTTGTTGGATTTTGGTCTTTTGATTTTGAGTTGGAACCCTCATTCAACAAATTTGATTATGTTAAATGGGGTTCGTTTGTTTTATTTAGAGAGATTTTGAAATTTTTGGAGTAGAGATTTTTGTTTTGGATTGTTGTTGTTGCTTAGTTGATTTTGATTTTGAATGGAAAGAGGTTCTTAATCTTGTTTGCTTTATGTTTGATTATTTTCTTTCTTTGATTATTATTATTTTTTACTTATTGATAGGACCCAATCAAGGTTTTAAGACCTACTTGGAGTAAGGTCCTAAAACCTAAAGGATGTTGGCCACCTTTGCTTAAGGATGAAATAAACAAAGTGCCAATGGAAAGAAAGATAGCTTTGGGCTTATACAAAATATAAGTCCATTATTGATGCTTGGAGATAATGATTGACTACTAAAGATGGAGAGAGGAACAATCCCTAGCAAAGTCGCCAAAAAAATTTATGGTATTTTATTTCGGAGCATCAGGTGGACACCACGCAGATTTAAGAGGTACTTATTAAAGTGATTGGGTATGACATTGAGGTATGATGTACTATTTAGAAAAATAGAAACATCACCCTACAATGGACCTAATCACCTATTAAGGACTCCTAAGGTATGATGGGTCTTCATATATACCAAAGATTCTTTCCCAACTTTATGTGGATAAGTAAAGAACGGTTTATTTTATGCCAGGTTCTTTAGTTCCCTATGGAGGCAAGCCTCCAAAGTTAATTACATTCTAGGAAATGGGGTATCCTAAAAATACTCTCAATTAAAGTAGTCAATCAATTATCTTCAAAGATTTCAAAGTTAGGCTATCAATGATTTGGTTATTTTGGAAAATCAAGTTGGAATGTTCAATCAGAGAGACTTATTTTGGATTCCAAGGGAAGATAAGTAGGGGCACTCATGATACTAGGAAGCCTAGTGAGTTCTCTGATCTAACCTATGGTGAGGCTTTATATGTTTGAAAGAGAGAGAGGGAGAGAAATAGAGAGAGAGAGAGAGAGAGAGAGAGAGTTTGTTTAATTTGAGTTAGAATTTTTATTTGAATGCTAGGGCTTATAATCCATCAACATAAGATTATGAAAATGCATAAGAGGTGAGAATTTATGCTCATAGCCCAGAGAAAATGAGCAACCTCAGATCGTAAATCTACAGAGCTTTAGCACAAGCTAAAAGCACATCTTAAATCTAAGCGAAAGGGGTGTACCTCTACAAGAGAGGATAAACTCATCCAACTCTTCTGGACTTACGAACACCTAGAATGGCTGCTAACTATCACCTCCTATGATTCAAAATCATGTAGGTTGATCTTATGTAATTACAAGATGGCTAGGCTTGTTATTTAATTGGAAAGAGACTAGAATCATAAACTCACTCCCTATGAGACTAGATCATGATTAACATGAGTACATGATTAAGTTTAATTGCAAATTTTTACAAATTTTAGATTATTTTGACATAATATTTTGGATGAAAGTTTGGGATAATTTTTTTCCTTAATGCATGATTAAATTTGGTTATTGGCCAAATCAGAGGAAAAGAGGGAGATCTCCATCATGAGGAGGTGCTCTCATAGGTCAAGCATTCCCTAAAGTGCAAGAATGGAGACCCTTATTTTAGAAGAGTGAAATAAGTTGATATGCATGATATTAGACATTCAACATTCCTCTAAGGGGCTACTAACTCTTTTAATTATCTTGATTATATCTTAGTCTTTAAAGTGTGGTTGAAAGTTGTTTTAAAATTTAGTTATGAGTTGTTTATTGGGTAAAAAAAAATTAATTTTATCCTAAGAGCCTATTGCTTCCAGGCCAAACATTCAAACATCAAGTTTAAGAAACTATGAAGAAGATGCAATTTCTATTGCACAATCTAAATATAACATCAATTGTTCATGTATAGATCTCGTAAAAGAGTAAAAAGGTCGATGCGACTAGGTACCGTCATACAACCTAGAATAGTGAAAATTGAGTAGCTGAGCCCTACCCTTATATAACCAAGATTATAAAATAATATTATAATTGAGAATTAAATTAGAAGCTATGGGGCTCTTTATTCTTCATTTCTTCTTTCCTTTTTCTTCTTTCCTATGATTTGCTCCATGGCATCATAGGATACCCCAGGACTATGCCTTCTAGCCACTGCTCATCTTAAACCCCATAGCACTAATCCTAATTCCTATTGCAAAAGTTATATTTTATGGAAAGTAAATCTAACTACTCCTACAAAATAGATATTAGCTAAACATACATACAAACCTAAACAGTTATGTTATGTAAATTAGACATAGCACCCTACACATGGGTAACCAAGCCCACCTGTCCTAATATGGATTATGCTTAAGGCCATAAGCAACCTACAAAAAAAGCATTTATATTTATTTTTAACAACCCCTTAAGAACAATCCCCTTCAGAAAATAATATTAGGCTAACAATAGCCAAACATCCATTCTACGCTTAATAATCGCAACATCCAGTCTAAAACATTACATCACAAAATAGAACACAACATCAGTAAATACACCGTCCTAACCTAAAGCTAGAAGTGATGAATAAGAATTCTATTGTGTGTGTTTAGGCTTAATGTTGTATGTCTTAGCTAGGCTCTTGAGTTAGGATTGCTTAAATTTTTTAATTATTTGATTTAACATGACAGGTGATTTCATCTTAAGTTGTTTAGAGGATTTGCAAGTTTTAATTTGTATTTTGTTTGTTTCGTTTGATATTCACTTAACATCTAAGTGTTGTAAAGAGAAGAAGGCATAACCTACTTCATCCCTACCTTAAGTTGTTTTTTAAAGGAATATTTTTATGATTTAATTTCATTTTGTGAATGATTTAGTAAATGTTTTACTAATCCTAAGTTTGGGTTAATCTTAAAGAGTCCTATTCAACATGAAAGGCATCTTAAAAATAATGTAGTTGAATTACCATCATATAGAATGGGTTCCACCATTCCTTTTCATCACCCATAATATGTATATGATTTAGAACTTAGTACACCTATACATGCATATATTTTAACATACTTAAATGGTTATGAATGCATATATTTTGATAGAAAAGAAGATTTTCATTCTTTTATCAAATACACATACACATGTATAAAAGATGTAAGAAAGTACGTGTCATTGTTTAAACAAGAAAAGTGAGATAATCAAATGATCTATGTCAGGCTACTTAAAGCCTCGTATTCCTAAGATATCCAAACTATATATTTTCTATTCTTAAATACATATGAATGTATACACAACCATAGAAATTAAAATCATGCAAAAGATTGTATTTTGGTTGAGTTGTTTACACAAGTGAAGTAAACCACTATCCAAATTCTAGTACAAGTACACATAAGAATGAAATTAAATAAGTATGTGCATTTGTTAACTAGGGAAAGGGAAGTGAGATAATAAAATGACCTCTATGGGGCTACTTAAAGCCTCGTATTCTCAAGATGTCCAGACTACATACTTATTATCATTCAAACATATGTAAACTCATACATGAATTATGAAGATAAAATAAATACTTTAACATATGATATAGAAAATATATATATATATATATATATATATATATATATATATATATATATATATATATATATATATATATATATATATATATTCATAACTAATATCACTCCAAAATTTCATTATCAATTTATAACTTTGAAAGTAATTTTGGAATTTATTAGTGATAAAAGCCACACATATAATAAGATTCACCCAACACATGCAACTTTAAATAAATAAATTCAATTGATTATTTTTATTTGAAAGCATGAATGAATGGTATCAAATGACATATAACATCTATGATGATTGAAAAGGAATGGTTGAACATTCCCACATAATTCATTCAACAACATTAATTCCCAAGGATAATCACATTAAATAAAACCATTTAAAGAAAACTAAAGCTTTTTATTAAGTTTGATTTTAGATATTAATTATTGAACTCAAAGAGGAGAAGTCATTTGCTATTTTTTACCCCTTTCCATGTTGATGATTTAACATGTTTAAGGAGGAATAATTAGATGAATTTTTTGAATTAATTAGGTTTGAATCATTAAGCTATTTATTTAATTACCCTTTCCCATGCTTCTTTCATTTAATTAACCACTTATTCATGAGCCTCAAAAATTATTCAATTGAAAATTTTAAATTGCAATGCTTCTAAAGGACCTAATACAAGAGGCTCATGCTTATGTGTTAATTAGATTAAGGAATTTAATTAAGTATTTTTATGATTTTCTCATGCCCATAGGTTAATCATAATTTCCTTAAAGGTATTTATGTTATTAAACACATAAAGCGAAACCCATGAATTAAAATTAGATTATCCAATTTAATTATCATTTAAATTTGATTTGACTTCATCCTTAATCACTTAATTAACCCTTAATTAAATTTTTAGTTAATTACCCTCTTTTGATGAAATGAGTTTGGGAAAGTAATTAAGAGAGGGGTCCTAATTATTCTCCCTCACCATCTCAGTATTAATTAGTGATTAATGAAGTTTAATTGATTAATTTTTATTATTTGAAATTTTAAATAATTATTAAATGGCTTAAGAGGGTAATTAAGGTTTGAATTCTAAATTTTCCTAATTGCTTAGCCAATATACCCCAAGAAAATTATGGGAGGAAGAGGACATCCCATTAAATCAACATTTTAAATTTGGGGTTTATTACCCAAGTAATTAGGGCATAATTAAACTAATTAAGAAAACATTTAATCCTTAATTAAGCTCTAATCATTGTTCAAACCATAGGGAAATTATTTTTATTAAATTCTTCTTTATTTACCCTTTCCAAAATGGGTTTACTTGTATTTTTTTATTATTAGTTATAATTTTATGAAGTTTTGAGTAATTAAAACACTTTTTAATCCCTAATTAAGCCCTTATCAATGCGGGAGCTGACGTGGTGACGCTTTCCTTGTGGCACTGCAGGATTGGACACTTAAATGATCTGACGTGGCATGTTGAGTCAGTGGTGATGGACATGCTTTCATCCTCTCCATCCAATCTCAGATTGGACGGTGGGGATTAATCCCATAGTTCTTAAGGATTAAATCAAATAAATCTAATCAGATTAATCATGGTCGTCCATTCCAATCACACGAAATAGATGGCAGATGATCCTTTATCCCCCAAGAGATGGAAGATAGACACTATCCGCCCTCCTTCGCTCAATTCGAGCTCACTGGAGCTCGTGAGGCATATAGATCCATTCCAAAAGCTTCAAGGAGAAGATTTGATGGGATCCCACAATGGGATTTGCATGAAATCACAATTTCCTTCACAAAAGACCAAGAACTAAGTGGATTTCTATGGTTTTTGGAGTTTACCTGGCCAGAGCTCAAGACTAATAGTCCAATGATTGAGGTGGCTTCATCTTCAAGAGATGAAGCTCTGTTGAGAAGCATGAGACTTGCCTCCTCACTAGTGGCTCTGTGGACCAAGCATCACCAAAAATGTCACCAAAGTTGGTTGAAAGATGGTCTCTGGTGCTCAAATCAATTAGAAATCAATTCATTTCACCTCACTGGAGCTTGGGGAATATGTGGGTGAAGTTAGTTTGAATTTGGTAGAGTTTTATGTGAGGTTGGACAGAGTGGAGGCTCCATAATGCTTGGGTTTGATCTCGCCGATGATGGGAGACTCAGGGGAACACGTGAAGGCCTTGGGGATGCTCGTTTCGACTCACTGAAGTTCTCAGTCTATTTGAAATGAAATAGGTGGGTAGGAGGAGCAACTCTCTCCCGATCCAGGCTACAGGATGATGAGTTTGGCTTTTGGCGGTCCATTAGCGGTGAGGATGATAGGGAGGTGTTGAGGTGGTGCACCTTGAATGGCTGAAAGGTGAGGGGTGGGTTGGTAGTGGTGAGGTGGTGTACACCCTCCACCCCAGTGTTCTAATGGGGTAGTTTGGATTAGCTCACCTCCGGCTCATGGATGACCCTAATCGCTTTGGAGTGCATGAGCCCAGGGTCCTCATGTCCCCTTTGAGCTTAGGGTGGTTACCAATGGGAGGAACGTGGGTTTGACTATCCAAATGTGGATTTTATCACATTTGAAGGGGTTAACCCAATGGGTTTGGGCTAATTTGGGTTCAATTTGGGTTTTTTTTATTTGGGCTAACCCATGGTGACCCAAGGATGGGTCATGCCAAGTTTGAATGGGTTTGGAGTTAGTTTGGTTGCGTTTGGCTCAATTTGACCCATGTAGGTCAAATTGGGTCAAGTTGGGTTAGGCTGACCAATTGGTCAAATTAGGTCAAACCAAGATTTGTGTCATGTTCAAATGATGATTTGGAATGTTTAGGTTAAATTAGTTTGATTTGGTTTGAAGTGGATTTGAATTTGGCTCATATAGGTCCATATGGGTCAAATGGACTAAGTTGACTAATTTGGTCAAATTGACCAAATTAGCTGGGGTTAGAGTTTGTTTAGGTTCACTTGATGATTTGAAGATGATTGTAGATGTCGATTTTAATTAATTTGGATTTAGGAATGATTTAGACCAATTTGACCCTTCAGGTCAATTTGGGCTAAATGAGTCAATTGGATTCAATTCATCAAATTGGGTTCAATCAAGGGGTTGATCATGTTCAACAATCAATTTGTGGTGGTTTTGAATCATTGGTTTCAATCAATTTGAATGGGATTACAATTTGGCCCAATTTGGCCTTTTAGGTCAAATTGGGTCAACTTGGGTCAAAGGGGCCAAATGGGTTTGGCTAGGTCCAATTTATGATCAAATCATATTCAATACTCAATTTACAATATTTTCAATCAATTGATTTTAGAATGAAGTTTGGTTCAAGTTGGTTAATGTAGGCTAATTGGGTCAACTTGTCAAGTAATCAATTAGCTTGGTTTGACCCAATTTATTGCAATTGGGCATTCAAGGGTGATAAACAATCATTATAGAGGGTTTTGGATGAGTTGGTTTAATCTAATTTGGGTTGAATTAGAGTTTGGATCAAATGGATCCTTTAGGCCACTTTGGGTCAAGTGAACCAAAGGGGTCAATTTGAGTAGGATTGAGTTGAGTTGATTTTGATGATTGATTTAGGATTGATTGATGGCTTTGATTGCAATTAATTTGGATATAATTGGATTTTGTCTCATTTGGACATTTTGGGTTCAAATGGGCTATAAGTTAGGTTGACTGATTTGTTTGATTGTAGTCTTTGGAAGGATTTAAAATGATGTATTGAATGGTTGAAGTGCTTTTGTGAAAATTGATTGAGTTTGGTTTGATTGAAGAAGGTTTGGGCTGAGTCTATAGAATTGGGTTATTGGATTAAGATGGGGTTGAGTTCAAATCACTTTGGCTTGGAGTTTGGATGTGAGATGAAATCCAATTGGGTTTGATTGAATTGGTTTGAGGTTAGATTTGGATGAGTGGACATGTATAGTTCATGGGTTAGGCCATAGGATAGGTAGATTCCTTATTTGTCCTAAAGCATAGCGTAAACCTATGGTACACATTCCTAACTCTCTAGGCTTAGGTTTGGTGTTTACCTAATCACTAGAACTGCCCTATGACTTAGGAGATTCTAGTGTCTAGAAGATTCCTAAGGTTAGGATAGCAAAGAAGAATCCTCACTCTAAAAGTGAGGTCAACACCATTATTTTAAGGATTGATATAAGAATTCTTAGTTCATATAAGATGTTATTGAGGGGATTTAATGAAATAGGACAAAAAGCTTTAAGTTCAATCACTCTATTATTAGAAATAGATGGGTTGAAAACTAAAGTGAAATTCCATATTATTGATTTAGAGACATCCTTTAATGCCCTCTTAGGCAAGCCGTGGATACTTGAGTATAGAATGGTTCCTTCTTCACTCCACCAATGTATTAAATACATAAGGGATGGAGTAGAGTACACTATAAAATGTGATATACAACTATTCTCTATTCATGAAATTGAACTTTATGAGGATGCTGCCTATTATATGCCCCAGATGCAGATATCTAATTTTATAAAATATAGCAGATTGTCATATTAAAAAGAAAAGAAAGTAACAGAGAAATAAAAGGAAAAAAATAACATTCAATAATTTAAATTGATTTGGAAGCTAGCTCCGATGAAGATTCCAATCAATAGGATGCCTTAATAAAGTTTGAGATTTCACTAAAATCATATAGTGATGAAAAATAAATAGGAGCATCAAAGGATGAACTTGAATCATCTATGTATTAAAAATTTGAAAGATATGTGGATACTTTGACTTTAACCCTTTTTTCTCAAAATAAAATTTTGTTATTAGAAGTTAAAGTAGCCACTAACCTTTTAAGTGAAGTTGAAAGTTGTCAAAATTTTATTCTATTCTTGGACCTTCAAGCTCAAAAGTAGATGTAAAGCTTGAAAATCCTTCTTCTAATGAAATAATAAAACTCCCATTTGACAGGTATACTAATTGTGTAAAAAATGCTATAAAATATGGTTTAATTCCCATACTTGGCCCAAAGATATGTCTCAACACATGCAAAGTTTATGGAATACCACAACTAAAAATTTGAAATATAAAGTTGGTGTTGGTTTGGGTATCATTATACCTTTGTATAATAATGAACATTGTTTAATTATAAGCAATCATGTAGAATTTTATCAACATTTTGAAACTCTATCTAATTCTTTAGAAGGGTTCTACCTTGAACCTTCAGATAATTCAGATGATTGCTTAATTAAAATGCACCATCAAATTTTGTAGAAGAAATAAAATATATCATTGATGAATTAATGGAAATCAACTTAGGTACTCAAGAGGACCCAAGGCCAACTTTTATTAGCTCACTTTTGGGTCTAAAAGATTTTGATGAGTTGATCAACTTACTTTATGAGTATAAAGATTACCTTGTGTGAAATTATGATGAAATGCCAGGTTTCTCTCTAATTGTTGTAGTCCACAAACTAGGGATTAAACTCAATGTAATTCTAGTAAAGTAAGCTCTTAGATGTATGCGTCTAGAAAATGAACAACAAGTCATTACTAAAATCAAAAATTAATTGAAGCTAGATTTAGATGAGAAGAGTAGTATCCTTCTTGGTTAGTGAGCATTATCCTGATAAAAAAAATAATGGTCCAATATGCATTTGCATAGATTTTAGAGACTTGAATAAGGCTTGTCCTATATATGAGTTTCCATTGTTGATACTAGAACTCATGGTGAATATAGCCTTCTCGCATGAGATCTTTTCATTCATGGATGGATCATCTAGATATAATCAAATAAAGATGGCCCTAGAGGATGAAAAGATTACGACGTTCAAAACTCCTATTAGAATATTTTGTTACATGATCATGACATTCGGTCTCAAAAATGCCATGGCCACTTATCAAAGAGCAATGAATAAGAGTAACAACAATAATAACAACAACAACAAGCCTTTATCCTACTATGTGGCTACATGAATCATTCTTGTCCATTGTGTCCTATTATGTGCCAAGTTCTCATTTAATTCAAGTATACTAAGGTCATTTTTTATGCATCTTAACCCAGTCTTTTTAGGTCTACCTCTACCTTTCTTAACATAATGCAAATCTAATGCATCTACTCTCCT
The DNA here is from genome assembly GCA_021442155.1 of Cymbidium sinense. NCBI lineage: Eukaryota > Viridiplantae > Streptophyta > Magnoliopsida > Asparagales > Orchidaceae > Cymbidium > Cymbidium sinense. The sequence continues at coordinate 107,448 of JAKCPB010001122.1, read as the reverse complement.
AACGGGTCATTGGACGACCAACATTTTATGTGGCCAAACCATCTAAGGTGACTCTCTCTAATCTTATCAACCACCGGAGCTACTAGAACTTTTTCCCAAACATACTCATTTCCCATTTTATATCTAAGAGTAAAGCCACTCATGCACTTAAGCATATTCAGCTCTGCAACACTTAACTTAGTATTATGCTTCTCTTTTATTGGCCAATATTCTGCACCATAAATCATTATAGGTTTTACCACCATCTTATAAATTTTTTTCTTAAGTTTAAGTGGTACTTTTCTATCACACAATAAGCCAGATGTATTCCTCCACTTAGACCATCCAACTTGAATTCTACTAATAACATCTCAATCTATTTCACCATCATTTTGAACAATAAAGCCCAGATATCTAAATAATTTATTGGGTAACTTTAGAAAGTTTTTAGGATTCATAGTGAGGCATCGTGGGATCAAAATTGATCTATAAAAGGTAAAAGCTATTATGGAAATGCCACCACTTAGAAGTCTTACATAGTTAAGATCATTCTAGGGAATGCTTGCATATTTAAGAAGATTTATATCAAATTTAACTAGAAGATGCTAACCATTTGTGGCATTAATAATGAAAGACTCTAAATTTATTTGGGATGAGAAATGGAAAAATACATTTGAAAGTCCAATGTAATACTTTATGAATCCCCCTATTTTGGCTGCCCTGATTTTAGGGAAGTCATTAATCTTAAATAATATAGCCTTAGATGAATCACTTGGAGCTTTATTAGCCAAAGTTAATGAAGAAGGGAAAGAAAATGCTCTTTATTATCTAAGTCATTGGCTCATCCCAACTAGGATGAATTATCCACCAATCAAAAAATCATTATTTAGCTTTAGTTTTTGCTACTCAAAAACTAAGGCATTATATGCTATCTCATAAAATAAATCTCATTTTAAGAGTGAATCCTCTATGACCTTATTGTAATTTGTGTTCATGTCTATCCATCTCTAAGTTGTAAAGGGTCAAGTTGTAGCTTACTTATTAGCATCACATCTTCTACCCGAGGGTTCTCCTTTAAATGATGATCTTCTAGATGAACAGATCATGACTTTAGAGGAAGACCCTAATGCCACTTGGGAGTTATATTTTGATGGTGCTGCATCATCAAAGAAAAATAAATAGTTAAATTCTTCTATCCAAAGATAAGCAGGGATTAGATTAGTTTTTATAACTCCAGACAAAAAAATGATGCAGTATTTCAATCATTTTATCAAAAAATTATACAAATAATGATTGTAAATGTGAAGTTCTTATAATTGGGATACAATTAGCAATTCTTATGGATATTAAGAATATAAAGATCTTTGGGGATTCCCAACTAGTTAGTAATCCAATGAGTGGAATCAATAATGTTTTGCACACTGAGTTTTTAAGTTATTACCAATACATAGTGAAATTGCTTGAAATGATCTCTTTTGTAACTCTATATAGAATATGATGTAAAAAAATATTTTAGTAAATGCTTTGGCTGAGCTTGCTAAATAAATTATATGTCTAAAAATGTATATATATCTATAGAAGTTCAAAATCAATAAATTCTATCTCTTATTGATTTATATTACATGAATAGAGAACTAAAAAAAGCAAAGCATAACCACTCTTATTGAAATTCAAGAAGAATGCAACTGGTGGCAGCTATTCATTGACTATTTAAGTGAGGGGAGGCTCCCCGATGATAGGTCATTAGCAAATCAAAGTAAAAAAATATGACTTGTCATATGCATTAATTAAAATGTACTATATCATAGTTGATTAAATGTGCCTATAATGTTCAGATAAATGAAAAGTCCATAAGATCGTGACTGAGGTACATTTTGGATTGTGTGGTGCTCACTAATCTAGACCTTAAATGCAATTGAAGATTAAAAGACCTAGATATTATTGGCCTTTGATTTTAAATGATTGCATGAAAATTGCATGTCATTGTTATCAATGTCAAATAAATGTGTGGTCTTATATCAATCTCCTAGTATACTGCACCCAATGATTATCTCGTGCCCCTTTGAGTGTTTGGGTGCCAACATCATAGGGATTATTGACCCTCCTTCATCAAAAGGGCACCATTTTATATCATCTGCAACAAATTACTTTTCTAAGTGGGCTGAAGCAGTTACACTAGAAGAAGAGAAAGCATACCATGTACTTACTTCTTTCAAGAAAATATCATATATCAATTTGGTGTTTCTCGCTGAATTATATCTGATAATGGCCTGTAATTTAAGTCCACTAAATTTAATCAATTTGTAGCTAAACATAAAATTGATTTGAGATATTTGACCATCTATTACACTAAGGTAAATGGATTGACTGAAGTAGTTAATAAAACTCTTATGAGAATTTTGAAAATGATACTTGATGAAAATAAGTGTTAGTGGCATGAAAAGTTGGTCGAAGCATTATGGACCTATCAGACCATATATAGGATACCAACTCAATCTACACCATATGCTTTGGTCTATAAAATTAAATCTATTCTTCCATTGGAAGTACAACTATCTTCATTGAGGATAATAATTAATAACAACATTACAACATATCATAATCACAAACTTCAACTGGAAAAACTTCAAAGCCTTGAAGGAAAACATTTGAAATCTCAACAAGTCCTTGAACTATACCAATCACGTATGGTTCAAGCTCATGATAAATTGGTCCATCCTAGAACTTTCCAATTAGGAGACCTAGTCTTGATTCTTAGAAGTCTAATTTTAGTTCATCGCAAGATTGGTAGAAAAATTGAGCCAACATGAAAAGGACTGTTCATTGTGAAGAAAGCCTATGAAAAAAGTTCTTATCAGTTAATATCTTATAATGGTGAAAGACCAATGATGCCTATAAATAGATGTTACTTAAAGAAATACTATGTATAAATTGTACTTCAGTTTCAAAAAAGATAAAAAAAATTATGTTCATCTTTGTTTCTTTTGCCATTTATTCAGATTCAGACGTGGTCTCTTTTAAATTTTGTGTAATGACTCTTAAGTTTTTATAACTTTTCATAAATACTTTTCAATGCAATTTCCAAATAAGCTGGGAGCAAGCCCATTAGTGGAACCCTTCTTATAAATCTCTTAGGTTTGGAGCAACCCTTTCATGGTACCATTCCAATTATTTGCAGGATTGGATTAAGTCATTAAGACACCTTTCCTATGAATAAGACTACATGATTAAGATTAATTCATCAATTCCCCTTTCCTCAACCTAAGCTATTTAGGTTGGATTAAGCGATTAAATTCCTCTTCTTAATAGCTAATTGAAGAGAAGAAGTCCATCAATAGGTTTTCTTTCTGAAAGACAAAGATATGATTAAGTCACTAAGAGCCCTAACTGTCAAAAATACTATTTGGGTTAGGATTAAGTCACCATGACCCCCTTTTCTATTAGTCAAAACTTTGAGATTTAGGATTGAGTCATTAAGATCTCTTTTCCTTATTGTAGCTATTCAAGAAGGGATTAAGTCATTAAAAGCCCCTTCTTAATAGCTAATTAAATAGGTGTAAGCCCCTTAGCAAGCATCCTTGTAAGGATAAGTTTAAGTCATTATGAACCTTTACCTTTTTAAGCTATCCAGGTTAGAATTAAGCCATTGAAGGCCCTTTCCTGTTAGCTAAATTTTACTATATTAGGATTTAAGTCCTTGTGTGACCCCTTTTCTAGTTCAAAATAAAAGAAATTAAAGAGTGGAAATAAGTCATTGAAGACCCCATTCTTATAGACTATGCAGGTTAGGAATTAAGTCCATGTGACCCCTACCTATTAGTCAAAATCTTGAGAATTTGGAATTAAGCTTATGAAAGTCTCTCTTCCTCAGCTTAGCTATTTAGGTTGGAATCAAGTTCTTAAAGACCCCTTCCTAATAACTAACTAGAGAAAAGTAAATCCCCTAGTGGTATCTTTCTTTGGTTTAAATTCATAAAGTTTGTTTAGGAGTATGTACCCTTGAAGGTATCCTCTCCAACTATTATCTCTAAATAAGAGTTAGTATCCATTGTGGCATCATTTCCAGGAGAAGAAAACTTTAGGGTCTTCATATATATTCTTTCTTTAGAATTGGTCATCCTTTATTTTGAATGGGTCAGTCATTTAGACTACCTCTTGGCTAATTTCACTTACAAAGATATATGTTCTCGTGCTTTCTATTAATGTTGGATATTGAAAATATATTGAAGTCAAAATGAAAATAAATCCCTAGAGGGCATCTTCTCTAACTACAGTGACTATGTTACTCCTCATTAAGTCTTTTCCTGATAATAACTTTATTCTTCTTAAAATTTAGTGAATCTAGGTCTCTAAGATTGAATCATTTTAAATTAAAACAAATTCAAGCATGTTTATGCCTATCTTTCACAATCAAATTCAAAATAAAATTTGAATAAAATAAAATCTAAATTATAAATTTGAAAACTAAACTCAAATTCCTTTAAGCATATGCTTTTAGTGTTATTGACTAATTCAGTCAATGCCAGTATGTGCAGTGTACTCTAGTTAGTCCACTACACATATTGGGTATCCATTTGTAGATCTTATTTTTGGAGGAAGTTAACATCATCCATAAACCAAGCGACAGCTAATTTTAGATTAGAAGCATCCTAATTAAGCACTTAGGACACTATGCTCAATGACCAAGTGAATTATTCTCAGATTTGACCTAACCTAATAAGATTAAGTGAACTAAACACAGACTCAAATCTAAATAAACAATTGACCCAAACACACTCTAATTGAAAATTAAACCTAATTGAACTTAGGATAAGGTAATTAGGATGGTTAACCCAATCACTCTACTTAAGCTCAAAATCACTTAAACCTAGAGAAATTTTAATAAAATTAAAATAAATTCAAATCAAATCAAATCAAATAAAAGCATAAAATCATTACATGAATATGAGTGGAGTTAAATATAAATGAAAGCAAATGAAGGTCAACCATTGGACATAGAATTGACTTTTGTGGGTCCCACCAAGTCAGAGGTTAACTCACTAGAATTTGGCCTAATTAAGCCATACCAAGGACTTAGAATCATTATATGAATATGCTTAAACAAAATTTTAAATAAATCTAGAACCATTAATGTTTTAAATAAGCTATTTAAAGCACTTCGTCTAAATGAACCTAAATGTCCTTTCTTAAACTTAAACTCAAATTAAATTGAAATCAACTCAAATTGAATATCCAAAATCATTTGAAAATCATCATTAAATGTAATTCAATCAATTATTGGTTTTAATTTAACTAATATGGTCTTTTGTGCCAATCAAATCTATGTTAACCCATTAAACCCAATTTAGGTCAAAGTTTGTTTGAATTCAAATCTAACATCAAATAAAATGAAGTTAATTAATCTAAGTCATCTCAAATTTGATTTGAATAGTTAATTACCATTCTATTTTAACAAATAATGAACATTTTCCATGTTTAACCTAACCCAAACAAAACTAAACCCAAATGGACCTAATGGAAACATTTGAACTAAAACCCAAACTAATCATATTGGATTGCATCTAAACTCATCCTAAGATGAGTTTAGAGTGATTGGTAGCCAAATTTAAGAAAATATAATAGCTTCTAGTCCATTCAAAAGGAGGGAATATGTCATGGAAGGGTAAAGTCAAGCATACAAACAATTCTCACCAATCCACTTCTTCTCCTCCATTACTCATCTTAGTTGTTATGGACTGAACTCAATCAATTGACCACCCCTTGGAGCTAGCCTCCAAGGGTGGTAATCACAATGGCCAACAAAGGTTGACCTCCCTCTCTATAAAGCTCTCATTCAACTGACCTCATTTTTGGATGAGGTTAACATCACATTTGAAATCAATAATTAGGATGTCCTAATCCTAAATAAGAGCCTCCTAATTAAGTGCTTAGGGCACTACATCTAGTGACCTAGTATATCTTCCTTGGGTTTGATCTAACCTAATGGGCTTACATAGACTCAACCCAAATTCCAAATTTTTGATTAAATAAAAAGAATCCAAATAAATCAAAATGATTGAATCCAAAAGCCAAATCAAAATCAAATCTAGTCAACCCTTTTGACATGAGTTTGACTTTAGGTGGATCCCACCAAGTCAATGGTCAACCCACCAAATTTTGACTAAATGAAATCATTACAAATGTTCCAAATGATAGAATAAACATATTTAATTATGAATCTGAAGAAATTTAAATTTATTTAGATCTTACTTTGGTTAATTATACCGCTTAGTCTAAATAAACATAAATGGGTCCTATTGGGTTCAAACCCAAATCAAATTGAAATCAACTAAATTTGACTGCTCAATATCATTTAAAAATGATAATCAAACATAATTCAAACTATCATTGGGTCTAATTGGTCATTTGACCTAAATCAACCCAAGCTTAACCCATTAGACTTTGGGTCAAATGGGTTCAAATTGAAATAAAATTGAAATTAAATGAAATTAACCACTCCAAATCATCTCACACATATGATCAAGTATGATTAGGGTCCAAACAAAATCCAATTGAGTTAAATGGGTCATTTGAACTCAATTAGAATCAAGCTTGAACCATTTAGGTCTAAATGGGTTGAAATGAAATGAAATCCAAAATTAATCCAAATCCTAAATAAATTAATCAAATCAAAATGTAATAAATCATCAATTAAAGATGATTGAATCAAAATCAAACACTTTGAATTCAAATGCTTGAATTTGGTTAAAATGTCCAATCCAATTCAAATGGATTTATACTTGATCTCAAACTCATATTGGGTTCAATTTGGGCAGTCAAACACTACCCTAAGGATTTTGGTGGTGATGCAAAAAGTCATAAAAAGAAAACAAAATCAAAGGGGTGGAATTATGAGAGGAGAAGATTTGGAATCCATAAAAAGGAATTCAAATTTCATTTCTCCTCCTCCATTCCTCATCTACCTCTTGGCTTGAAGTTTTTTGGATTCATTCTAATTACTTGAGGGCCTCCAAAAAGGAAGTCAAGGAGGATTTGGTATCCTCTAAGAGGAAGAGGAAGAAGAGAGCAAGAGAGAGGCAAAGGGAAGCCAAGCTCTCAGCCAAGGGGAAAAAGGAGAGGAGATTCCTTCCTCCCCTTCAATTTATTATCCCAAGATACTCACAAGACCAAGAGGAACAAAATCCACCCTTTGGCTAACCCTCCCGCCGTTGGTGGCCAGAATCCAACCACCTAGAAGGTTGACTACATGGCTCTCAGCCATGTATAAAAAGAGAGGAAAGAGAGCCTTTCCTCTCCCTCTTTTCATCCCAAAACACTTATAAAGAGAGGAGAAGAAGAAAGAAAGCATTCCCCTTAGCCCTCGAACAAATCCTCACCAAGGCTCGCCACTGCTGGCAAGCCAGAGAATGATCAAACTTGATAGAGAATGACCGCACATTGGTCTCCAAGGAATTTGGTGGGAAGGCAAGCCACTAAGTCAAGCCCTCAGCTTGATCCCATCGAGACGAAGGTGTTATAGTCAATCTCACTATTGGAGATCGCCAGAGTTAAGGTATGCCTCACAACTGACCTATATAGCAAATTTGTTTGGTCATTTTTGAAACAAAATTGATCTCTATGAGGATCAAATCATATAAATCAATTGCAAATCGATCCTTGATCATTTTGTAATTGAAATTGCATCAAAAATGGCCTTGGATTGTCAAAAATTTATAAGATTAGATGGACGGTGTCCATCTCTCATTGGAGACGAATAGGGAGTGATCTCCATCATCCGTTCCTTTTACTTGGAATTGATGGATGAGATTTAGCCACACGATCTAATTAATCTCCTTAAGAAAATTGTAGAACAGGTCAGGATAGTCCGATCTTTGATCAGATGGTCAAGCTCCAACCTACGCAGTGATGCTTTTGAGGTGCCTCCATGCGGCCCTAGGGCGCCACATTAGCACCACCATTTTAAAATTGTAAATCTCATTTTAAATAACTTAAAAAATCATTTTTAAAATTAAATAACTTAAAAATTATAAAATTTTATTTTTTTTTGCAAGTGTACTTAAGTCTTTAAGCATAGCCTAATAAAATAAGTGGGCTTGGCAAGCAGCTAATGCTAAACCAATATGTTTGAAAAATATAATTATTGTGTGCTATTGGTATTTCCTAACATCTTTTTTGTAGAGCTTAAGCTTTATTTCTGATTCTAAAATGTAAATTTGTGCTTAGAATTAGGTTAGGATTTATGGGGTCTAGAATTAACAGGAGTTGACACTAAAAAAAGATAGGTGTAGTGATCCCATGTGAAGCTCAATGGAGGTCCTTGAAGAAGGAGGCAATCCTAAAAAGAAGATCCATAGATCTAGACTTGTAGTTCTAAGATGAGTAGTATAAGGGCAGAGCTCGACTAACCATTTTCTCTTTCTTCTAGGGTGTACAACAGTACCCAACCGCATTAGCCTTTCTTAAATTGAATTGGATTGATTTATTTTAGGTGCGTAGTAGAATCAGCCTGCTTTTCTAGGTTTCTTTCTACAATTGCTATGTATTGCGATGAAGCTTGGATGAGTTGGGCTCTTAGGAAAACTAAATTTTCTATTCTAATTAAATTTTAATTAACTCATAACCTCATTTTAAATCCTACGATCTTAATCAAGAAATAAAAAATCTAGTAACCCCTTAGCTGAATGGTTGTATCTTCTAACATCATGCATACATATTATTTCACTCTTGTAAATAAGGGGTCTCCATTCTTGCATGATAAATGACAAGCTTGTCCTGTGAGAGTAGTCCATTGTAGTGGAGAACACCTCTTCTCTCTGATTTGACTCATAACTAAATTTCATCATGCATTTAGGATAAATCCTCTGAAGCCTAAGTCCAAAAATTGATGAGTCAAAATGAAATAAAAATTTATAAATTTTTAATACATTAGTCTAAGTCATGGAATGCATACCATACATAATCCAATTCCTTAGGGTGTGAGTTCAAGCTCTTGGCTTTCTTTCCTAAACATAACTATCAGGCCATCTTGCACTTGCATAAGATTGGCCTACATAAGACTAGCCTACATGATTTCAAATTGCTTAGGCGATGTTCACTGGCAACTCCTTCCAAGTGGAAAGTAAGTCTAGAAGAGTCAGGATATAATTATTATTTCAAAAGAGAAACATAACTAATAATTTTAAAATTTATAAAATTAAATTAGGTTGGGTGTTTGACTTATGCTAGAAGAATTTTTAAACTTAGGTCTTGAAGCATCAATTGGAATAAGTCTTCAACTCCTAGGCATTTTCATAGTCTTGTGCTGTCAGAATCTAAGCCCTAGATTCCTAACAAAATGCAAACTCAAAACTTAAATAATCTCAATCTTAAAAAATGTAAAGCCCAATAATAAGATAGTTGAAATGCTTACTAGGTTTGCTAGTATCTAAACTATTTCCTACTCAATCAAATTTGACATTCAAATAGAACTCTTCTTCCTCCCCACAGTGTCCCCATTTGAATTTCTAAATTAACCATCTTTTAATACAAACTTTGAAATCCATAAAGATGAAAGTCAATTTCTTTAATTGAAAATATTCTTAGAGGGAATTCTTTTCCTTCTAAGATGTAATTAACTATAGGGGCTTGCCATTATAGGTAACTGTGAATCCTGCAATAAAATAAACTCAGTTCTTCCTCTCCATGTATTTCACAGGAAAAAAACTTTGGTACATCGAAGACCCATCGGCCTTAGGAGTCTTTATTAAGTAATTAAATCCATTATTGAGTAATATTATTTATCTTTCAAGATAATATATTTATCCCTTAATGACATATTTTATTACCAAAATAAGTTCCCCCAAGATCTACGTAGTGTTCCAAAATAAATTTCTAAGGATATTTTTTAGCAACTCCATTAGGGAATAGTTCCTCTCTCCATCTCTAGAAATAAGATATTATTTTTATATATCAGTAGTGTACTTGTGCCAGTCATGGGTCAAGACTACTTTTCTTTTGGTTAGATGTCTCTCCATTTCATCCTTGGTTAAGCTCATCCAATATCCTAAACTAAGGTTCTAGAACTTTTTGTTTACTAGACTTAAACAACTGGGTCCTAGAATCAAACCCCAAAATAAAAAAAAGGAGAGAAACAAATGAAAATTAAGTCATTTCTATGAGACCTAAGTCTGGTCAAGACAAATTTGATATCATTCTAGTGTGGAAAAGAAATGTTATATTCAAAAAGTTTGAAAATTACCTCAAATTTTGAAAAGAAAATCTCAAGAATAAATCTCAATGTTAAATTTGTCCTTGATTTTTTACTTTTTGGCTTTATACTAAAGTTAAAGAGAATCAGAATAGGGTCTTTGAATTGATACCCTTTGTTTTAATACATTCAAAGGTAGCAAACACCTAAGATTATATATTGAAATGAAGGAGTTCCTTCAAATCCTGGGAAAATCCAAATCAAAGGAAGTGGGCATAATCTTACTTATTGCCCCTTACCAACATGATTGAAGCTTGAATTGCAATCAACAAAAAGAATCAACTCAAAAGAAAATTGTAAAAGAGGAATAAATATGAAAAATCATCCCAAAAGAATGCCTTATTGACCTTAGGCAGAGATCGATTAAGGAATTAAATATAAGCATTCTATCTTTATAGGAGGAAATTTATATAAATGCAAATCAGCTTTAATCTTTATTCATCTCCATATGTCTACTACAATTTTGGAAAATCAATTGTCTGAATTGATTGGCCAATTCTAGGGAGTGACTTTAAGGCAACCCTTTTTAAGACCTTCCAAAACCTTGAATCATCAAGAGTTTAGGAGAGAGTCAAAAGAGAATGATAACATTACATTGTGAATAAATAAATGATGGCATGATTCACATTTGCTCCTAATTAACAAAAGAAAAGAGAGGCAGTGAAAAAAAATTTTATTTTCCTAATAAAGTTGAAATGAATAAAACTTAAATCTAATAAACTTAATCAACTTCCTTAATGGGAGTCTTCTCCCATTGAATGATTGATATTTCATAAATGGCCTTAATTAATTTTAAGGATAAAGCCTAAAAGAAATAAATAAATGTAGACTTCAATCCTTCTAAAAAATTCATGACCTTAGGATTGGGTCTTAAGGGTAATATTTTTATCTCTTAGAGTTAAAGTATAAAACTTCTATCTCTAGTATGTTGATAGATAAATAACTTGGGACTTTGTAAGTCCAAATTAAAAATAGAAAAAGCCTTAGTTTTCTCCACTTAGAAACTAAGGCATTATATGCTTTCATACAAAGTGAATCTACGGTGGATCCTTTGCAATGTCTTATGACCCACCTGACATTGTCTTGATGTCTAGCACGTTGGTCAAAGATTGTATTGCAATTTGAGAATACATTTGATCTTTTTTATGCTATAAAAGGTGAAAGTCATACTTAACGTTTTAGTATCACATCTTCTACCCTAGGGGGTCCTCTTTTAAATGATGATCTTCGAAATGAATAGATTATAAGGTTTATTGATCTATTGCAGATAGAGTTAGACCTACCTTCCCTCCAAATCAAAAGAAAAATTAATTAAATCAAATTCAAAATGGTAGAGTCATACTACCTCAAATGATATTGAAAAGAAATGGCAAATAAGTCATTCACTTCAAAATTTTAAATATGACATTTTGCCCATCTTAAAGTTGCTTTTAGAATCAAGCATCACAATGCTCTATACAAAAGGAAAGAAAATAAAATAAAATAAATGAAATAAAATGAAAAGAAATGATCATTAACTAAGACATTACATAATTATATAATTTTTCTTCATTAATTATAAGCAACTTCCTGATGTGGCATTCTACTCTAAAGAAGTTCTAGGGTTATATTCTATGATGAGGATATACTATTAAGAACTTATCAACATTTTGGTTGATGTGAAAATTTTGAAAAGAAAATTTTCAAAATGTTTGTTTATCCCAGTGCATCAGTCAACATCAATTGTAAACATGAAAGTGAATATACATAGGCCCAATTTTAATCTAATATTGATAAGATGGTGTGTGGTGTTTTAATTTGGAGTTGTAGGGACACCACATAGATCGTAGGGGATATTTATTGAAGTGATTGGGTGCGACATTGAGGTATGATGTACTATCTCGAAAGATAGAAATATCATCTTACAATGGACCTGAACACTTAATAAGGACTCCTAAGATAGATGGGTCTACATATATACTAGAGATCTTTCCCCTACCTTATATGGATAAGTAAAGTAGGAAATATTTTATGCCAAGTTCTTTAGTTCTCTATGGAAGCAAGCTTCCATAGTTAATTACATCTTAGGAAATGAGAATTTCCGTATTTATTGAAGTGATTAAAGTAATCAATAAGCATCTTTAAAGATTTCAAGGCTAGACTATCAAAGAATTGGTTGTTAGTAGAAATTAAATGGGATTGTTTGAATAGGTAGACTTCTTCACAGGTTTCAAAGGAGAATAAGTAGGAAGCACCCATGATACTAGGAAGCCTAGTGAGTGCTTCAATCTACCCTATATGAGGCTTTATATTTTTGAAAGATAGAATTTACTTATATTTAAGTTGGAATCTTATTAGAATGCTAGGGCTTATAGTCCAACAACACAAGATTGTGGAAACACCTAAGAGGTGAAGACTTATACTAGTAGTAAAAGAGATATGAGCCATATCGAAACTTAAATATAGAGTGCTCTAGTGCAGGCTCAGAGCTTGACCTAACTCTACTCGAGAAAAATGGGATATAGTGGTTCACCTCCATAAGAAAGGATGAACCCTTCAGTCTCTCCAGGACTTACAACTGCCTAGAGCATCTATCAGTTTAACACCTCCTATGCTTTAAAACCATATGGGCTAGTCTTATGTAGATGCAAGATAGTTAGGATGTTAATTACTCAGGAAGGAAGCTAGAGTCCTAAACTCACTCCTTAAGAGACTAGATAATGTTTGGTATGAAAACATGACTTAGACTATTATTGAAAATTCACAAGTTTTTAAAATCATTTGACACATTTACTTTTTAGACCAAAGCTTGCAATAATTATGCCTACATGCATGATGAAATTACGTTATGGGCTAAATCAATTAGAAGAGGTGTTCTCCTCTATATGAGATTTCTCTCAAAGGTCAAGCATATCCCCTATCATGCAAGAGTGGAGATCCTCTCTATTCAAGAGTGACACAATATGATATGCATGTTGTTGTACCATACAATCATTTAGCTAAAGGGTTGCTAAATCTTTTATTACCTTGATTAAAAGCATAGGCTTTAAAATGATATTATGAGTTATATTAAGATTTAGTTATGAGTTACTTAGTAAGGGTAGAAAATTTAATTTTATCCTAAAGAGCCTAGTGCATTTAGGCCACACATCAAATCATCAAACTTTAAGAAACCTAAGAAAAGTATGTCATTTCTATTTCATAATCTAAATATAATAATCAAACACTTGCATTTCATAAAAGAATAAGAGGTCAATGCAGTCGAGTATCACTGTACACCTCAAAAAAGAGAAAAAGTTGGGTAGCTGAGCCCTACCCTTATACATTACATCATAAAATAAAACACATCACCATAACATACATCAGCCTAACTTTATAGTAGAATCAATGACTTAGCATTTTAATGTGTGTGCTAAGGTTTAGTGTGGTATGTCTTGGTTAAGCTTTGAAAGTATGGTTGTTTAAAGTTTTAGAATTATTTAAATTAATCATTAAGGATGGTTTCACATTAAGTTTTTTTAGTAGCTTGACTGATTTTTTTTAACATACATGTTTTCATTTTGTTTAATACTTACTTAGCATCCAACTATTATAAAGAGAAGAAGGAGGTTTAGCCCCCCTTCATCCCTATCTTAAGTTATTTTATAAAGGTAAATTATTATAGCTTTGGATTTTTTTAATGAACCAATTATAAATTTTGTTTTTATTGATCCTAAGTTTAAATTAGTTTTAAGGAATACTATTTAAACATGAAGGGCATCTTAGGATTAATGAATTTAAGTTACCATCACATAAGTAATATTCCATTACTTCCTTTCATTATTGATAACATTCACATTCTTTCATTTTTAATCTTCTTAATATTTTATTTATTACATACATATACATGCAATATACTCATATTTTTGCACACTCAATAAATGTTAATGCATGAATTCAATAAAATAGAGAGATCTCATCTCATAGTTAAATATATGCAAATATGTATTAGAAATTTAAGCAAGTACGTGTCATTGTTAAACTAGGGAAGTGAGATTATCTAGAACCTCTTTGGGGCTACTTAAAGCCTCATGTTTTTGGGATTTCCATACTATATACTTGCTAATTAAAATACTTGTATGCATATACATAAGCATAGAAACAAAACCATGCAAAGGTTATAAATTTTTCTTATTTATTTAATGGCATGAAGAAAATAGTTTTATCCTATATTTTAGCACATGTATACACATAAATGAAATCAAGCAAGTACGTGTCATTGTTAAATCAGGGAAGTAAGATTATCTAAGACGGCTTTGGGGATACTTAAAGCCTTATGTTCCTGAGATGTCCACACTATATACTTTATAATTCAAATACATGTAGACATATACATAAAACATAAAGATAAAACAAACAATCCATTACCATCTTTAGATTACAACTAAATAAAAACTTCATTAAGTATTTGCAAAAAAACATTAATTAAAATTTCACACTATTTGATTCATTATTAACTTATAATTTTTTAGATTTATTAGTGATAATAGCCACACCATATAATAATATTTATCCAACTCATGCAACTTAAATGCAATCATATTCTTTTAATTTTTTTTTAAATATGAAAACATGAAACAAATGGCATGCACATTTATAATATATTAAAAAAAGTAATTAAATATTACTACATAACATACTAAATTTCATTGAATTCTAAGGACAATTAAGTTAAATGAATATTCCTTAACCCTAATCAAAGCTTTTATAAGCTTTAATTTTGATGTTTAAGTTGTTAAAACCTAAAGAGGAGAAATAATAAATAAGATTCACCCCATCCCATGTTGGTTATTTGACATGTTTAAGGAAAGAGATTAATTATGTTTTATGAGTTGATTAAGTTCAAGCCATTAATCACATTAATTTGATTACACTTCCCTAAACTTCTTTAATTTAATTAACCACTTGATAATGAGCCTTCAATGATATGCTTTGGGAAAATAAAATCAACAATCCACGTAAAAGTGTCTAATGCAATTACGCTCATGCTTAAGAGTTAATTAAATTAAAGGAGAGAAATATTTTAGCTAAATACTCTTATGATTTCCTCACACCAATGGGATAATCATAATTTCTTCAATGACTTTATTCTATTAAACACATAAAGGGATTAATAGGCTGAATTTGAGTTATTTCAATCAATTTCAATTTTTACTTTTATTTTATCAATAATTTTTCTTTAATTTTTTTCTTAATTATTAAACACATTAATTAAACCCACTTAAGGGAATAAACTTGGAAAAATAATTAGGAAAGGGGTCCTAATTAATTCTCTCATCATCCCTACTATTTACATTGATTAATTAACATGGATTAATTAATTATTATTGTTCATTAATTTTAATATGGGAGGTAGAGGACATCCTATAAAATCATCCCACCAAATTTGAAATTAATTAGCCAAGTAATTTGGCCTTAATTAAGATAATTAGTTTGAGCTTCAAACCTTAATTAACCATTGTTCATTAGGTATTAATTAAGAATTTTATTTTTATTTTTTAAAATTCTTGTTTATCTAAGCTTTCCAAAATAAGTTGATCTGTATTTTTAGATTTTTCTATAATTAGTTATGATTATTTGAATATTTAATTACATTTTTAAACCTTAATTAATCATTTTAAACCATCAGCACCACGCGGATGCTAACGCAACATTGCTTTCTATGTGACACCGCAGTATTGGCTACTTAAATTGTATGATGTCATAATTGACTCATCGGAGATGAACGCAATTTCACCTCAGTCGTCCAATCTCAAATCTAACAGTCGAGATTAATCTCGTGATTTTGAAGGTATTAAATCAAGATTTTTTAATGAAATTAGTCATGGCCGTCCATTCTAATCACACAGAATGGACGACCAATAATCTGTCATCCCACAAGCACACAAATATGGACACTGTATGCCTTATATCGCTTGATCTAAGCTTGTCGGAGCTCGTTTAATGGTGAAAATAACTCTAAAATGATCAAGGGAAATCCTACGATAGAAATCACACAAAAATATAATTCAATTTACAAAACACCAACACTTAGAGGCTGAAACTACGGTTGCCAGATTTTTACCTCATTAGAGCTAAAGATTGACGGTCTGCCAATAGATGTAGCTTCATCTTGAAGAGACGAATACCTATTGAGAAGATCTCAAGCTGCCTCCCCGCCAATTGATCTGTGGACCAAACACCACCATAAAGCTCGCTAGAGTTGGTTTAGGGACATCTTTCGATGGTCAAACCACTCAGGAAATGATTCGTTATGATTTTTCAGAGTGTGGTGAAGGTGTGGAAAGAGTTAATTTTATTTTAGTGTAGGTTTTAGGAGTTTGGGTGAATAGAGCCCTCCAGTTATGTTCTAGAGCTGGTCTCGTCAGTAGTAGGATGCATAGGAAGCTCAGGAGAGAGTGTGGGACTGTGCGAAATACTCATAGAAAGCTCCCTAGATAATTTGATTGGATGGGGAGTGGTATACTCTCCTCTCCAATTGAACCAAGGCTGTGATTTGTTCAACCTTTAGCAACTGTCTAGTTAAAGAAGGTGGCTAGAGGTGGTAGGGGACTATTGAGGTGGATGAGTATAAGAGGTTGAGGGATTGTAGTGGGCTGCCATGAGGTATACACTCGTCCATAGGTGAACCAATAGTTGCTCATGGGTGAACTCACCCTTTCTTGGCCAAAGGTTGAACCCATTTAGCATTGGGTTAGGTTGGGTCAGTGGTCTTTTGGCTCCAAAGATTACTGCCAAAGGGTGGAAAGTTGGAGAACCCATCCAAATAAGGATTTTTTTCCCAATTGGAGGGCTTGGTTCAGTGGGTTTGACCCAAACTAGGTTCACCATGGGTTGGGTCCACTTGGGTAATACAATGGTGACCCAAGGATGATTCATGCCAAGTTTGTTTTGGTTTGGGCTTGGTTTGATTGGGTTTGGCTCAATTTGATTCATGTAGCTCAAATGGGCTAACTTGGGCTAAGTTTACTATTTTGAGCAAATTGAGTCAAAGTGAGTGTTTGGGTAAGTTTAAATGGTCATTTGGAATGAGTGAGTACAATTGGTTTGATTCAATTTAAGTTAGATTTAGATTTGGTTCCTATGGTTCAATTTGGGTCAAATGGGTCATGTTGACCAATTTGACCAAATTGTCCAAATTGGCTTGGGCATGGGTTAAGTTTATGTTCAATTGATCATTGGTGATTGATTGAAAAGTTGATCTGAATTGATTTAAATTATGGAATGATTTGGTAAAATTAGAGCTTTTAGGTAAAATTGGGCTAAGTAGGTTAATTGGGTTGGGTTGACCCAATTGAGTTTAATTAAAGGTTAGATCATGTTTAATATTCAATTGGTGACTAATTGGAAGCATTGGTTTCAAATCAAATTGGTCTAGGATTTGATTTGGTTCAATTTGACCTTTTAGGTCAAATTGGGTCAACTTGAGTCAAGGGGCCAAATTGGCTTGATTAGGTTCAATTGATTATAGTGGAGTGTTCAATAGTGACCTACAATCAACAATGAAGAGATTGGATGGCTTGGTTTGATCCAATGGGAGTTTAATTGGAGTGTAGCTTAATTATGCCTTTTTAGATAACTTTGGGTCAAGTGGCTTGGTCAAGTCAACCTAGACCAATTGGAGTAATGGATGGTTGGAATGTGTTCAATGATGAATTTGAAGTTGATTGGTGGCTTTGGTTGCAATTGATTTGAGCTTGATTGGTTTTTGTCTCATTTGAACCTTTTAGGTCAAATTGGCTAACTTGGGTTGATCATTTCACTTGGTTCAACTAGCTTGATTATAACTATTGGAGTAGTTTGAAATGATCTATTGAATAATTAAAGTGATTGAGAAAATCAAATTAGATTTATTTTTCTTGAATGGGTTTGAATGGAGTTATAAGATTGTGGTGAGTTAACTTGGGTTGAGGTCTAAGTTATTTTGGCTTGTAACTTAGATTGGAAAACCAAATTCAATTAAAATTGATTGAGTAGGTTTGAGTTGGTTTAGCTCCAATCACATGAGCTTAAGTTGGGATGAGTTGATGGGCATGAGTTTTGGTTTAGGCCTTAGGGTAGGTGAAACCTACTTGTCCTAAGGTAAACTCTAGGCTTAAGGTTATGCCCTATAAGTCTCTTGACTTAGGTTTAGTATTCCCTTAATCACAAGAAGTGTCGTAGTACTAAGGAAGTCTAAGTGTCTAGAAGGCTCCTAGGTCTAAGATGGGAGGGATCAATCCTCACTCCAACAATGAGGTCAACGTGATGCCATGTACATTGAATCAAGTCAAAAAAATAGTTTTAAATTAAATAAAAATTTAATTTTGAAAACTCAATTCAAAAGAAGAACTTAATATCAATCACATTATTGATTGAAGATGAGAATTAAAACTTTGAAAAAGAATTTAAGGAATTCAAGAACTTCTTAAATGTTCTTGGATGATCCTATCGAGCCCAAATAAAAAAATAATGAATGAATGAATGAATGAAATGAAATGAAAGAAAAAGATGAAAAATAATAGTTATTAAGAAATGATGTTTATATCCATTTTGTAATCATAAGTGTAGAGGCTTTAGGAATGTCATTTTGTCAATCTTACAAGACCTCACTAAGAGTTGTATTCAATCAAAGAATTAGAAAGTACCATATCATGTAATGAGATCAATCAATCAAAATAAAGAATTGAATCACATCAAATGTTGTATTTAGATAACAAGTCGAATGCGTACATCATCCTAGTAAATCTTGTATCTAAGAAGTATGTCAAATGTAACATTTCACAAAGAATTGAAATGTTATCGAAATGTTGACTAAAGAAAGAGAGAAATAAAATTAAAAGGATGGAAGGACTATATCCAATAGCAAAAGGATGAAGTCTGAAATTTTTGAGTATGTGGGAATTTTAACTTTAAACTCCTCCACATTAAAATAAAGTGACAGGGTTAGAAGTCAAGTATTTCCCCTAACTTTAAAAAAAAATCAAAATGTCTCATTTTTTGTCATCATGTCCTTTACCATATTAGGTGCACTTATATGGTAGGTTAAAGAGATAATAATCTTCTTTTAAACTCCTTATCCTTTGTATGTTAAAGATTCAATTGAGTTTAATCTAATTCCATTATAAGTGGCCTATAAATAAGAGTCATAAGCAAGAAAAGCTATGGACCATTTAAGGAATTTAAAAACCATAAGTTAATTTAAAATTCAGTATTATAGAGCCATTATAAAATAAAGAAATTGTTAAATAGTCAGGGTCCTGACTTTCTCTTCAAAGGCACTCTAACATATTAAATGAATATTGTTTAGATGTATCTAAAGATCTACATATACTTTAAGTTCAGGATGCACCCCTAGAATTTAAAGAGGAATCTAAATTCATAATTAACAAGCTAAAAGAAATAAGCCTATAAATAAAAGATGATCTACAATTGATATCAATAATCTGACTCTTTGATAAGTCAAATATTGATGACTTAATCAAGCTAATATTAGAGTTTAAAGACTACTTTATTTGGAAATAAAATGAAATACTCTCCAGATCTAGCAGTTTATAAGCTTAGGCTTAATGTCATTTCAAATAAGCTAAGTCTCCTTGACGATTATGATAAAACTTCAAAAGAAAAGCAAGATATTTATAGACTAAAAGTTAGTCAATGATGGCATTACATGAGAAGAAAACATTCTTCCTGGTTGGCTAACAATCATTAGAACAATAATAAAAAAAGAAAGAAAGAAGAAGAAAGAAAATGATCAAATCTCCATGTGTCATATCTTGGTACTAGGATAAAATATTTACATTGAAGATGGGATCCTATTACTCATACTTCATGTCAAAATCAAAAAGCTTTCATTCAAAAAATTATCCTCATTAAGGATAACTTATCTAAAAATTATCAAATCAAAATAATTCTTAAAAAAAAGAAAATTTAAAGAATATGATACAACATTCAGAATCATACAATAATGTTCTATTATTTAGTCGTATCATTTAATCTCAAAAAAAATTAAAAAGAGACAATTTATTAAAAGGTCATGATCAAGATTTCTGAGGTGGAGTGTTATATTGAAGATCTTGCTAAAAAATGAAAAAAAATGAATGAAAAGAAGAAGAGAAAAGAGAAGAAACATCATTATGATTTCAATAACAATCATATCACTACATGCAAATTCCTAAAATATACCTTTGAGGTAATTTCAAAGAACTTGTAGTGAAAATTAGAAGGATCAGAATAATACACAAATAAGAATTAATTAATGTCAATTATAAATTATCTTTTTATAAAACATTTAAATAACAATAAATCAAATTATGAAAATCAATTTCAAACTTTTCAGGAGAATCTCAATTTCTATAATAAGTTAACCCTCTCAATTCCCTTATTGATTAGGGACAAAATAAAAAAAGTCTTTAGGAGAATCGAAGAGTTTGCTTAGCTTGATTCTTAGTAACTTTTGAATTCTTTAAGGGAATCTCTTGATCTTTATCAAATCCTAGAGAAGGCCTTATAAGTTGTTTATTCATGTCAACAAAAAATATGAATTACATATTCATACCATGAAGAAGAAGGAAAAAATCATTTAAGAAGCATTGTTTGACTTTAGTTTTTGCTATTTAAGAACTAGAAAGTCACATGCAATCTCAAAAGGTAAAATTTTGAGGTTAGTACCATATGTCTTACCTAAAGTGGATTAGACATATAACATGACCATATGTAACTTTGAGATAAAAAAAAGAAAAAAAGAGAGAAGAAAGAAAAATGATGAAATTTTATGCTTATGGCATAGTAAAGCATTCAGTTCAAAATGCACCCAAATCCTCCTTCAAAAATACTTCAACTCTTTAAAACATTTTTCGCTAGACTTCTTCATGTGTAAGAGGCATTAGTAAAACCAAGAATTGGAAGCAAACCTTCTAACACCTTTCACTAGTTAGATTAATCATGTAAGGATCAAGTCCATGTGACTCTTGCCTATTAATCAAAAGACTTGAGGATTAGGAATAAAGTCACTATGACCCCTTTTCTTCACTCATACCATCCATAGGTTAGGAGCAAGCCCTTTGTCGCACCTTTCCTATACATACCTTGAGTTAGGAGAAAGCCCTCTATGGCACCTTTCTCATGTCTTCCCTATGAGTTTGGGGTATGCCTTTGTGACATAGAGTAAGCCTTTTATGGCATAACTCTTTCTTACCTTGAGTTGGGTTGTGGCACCTTCCTCATGTATTCCTTATGGGTATGGAGTAAGCCTTTATGCACCATGCTCATAAGCTTAGAGTAAGCTTTTTATGGCATATAACTCTTTCTTTCATTGAGTTTAAAGTAAGCCCATTTGTGGTACCCTTCTTATAACTTCCCATGGGTTTGGAGCAAGCTTTTCTTGGCACCATTCCTATTATTCATAAGATAAGATTAAGTCATGAAGACCCATTTCCTATCACATAGGATACTTTGATTAGGAACAAGTCATGAAGACCCCATTCCTATTAGCCAAACTTTTGAGGATTGGATTAAGTCACCAAGACCCCTTTCCTCTTATTTAGCTATCTAAGTTGGATTAAACTATATGAAAATTTTGTAATCATATAAAAGCATGTTGATGTAAGATTGTTTAACCTCATTAGACCCTCATAAGTAATATAGAAATTTCTTTAAATTTCTTTCAGTTTTGCAAGTGAAAAGACACATAATATTTAGACCTCAAAGCACATTAAAAGTAACTTAAGCATTTTAAATTCAATTGAGTATGTTCTTATCTTTTATTTACCATAATTAAAAGAAGTTTTAATATGTTTCTCATTGACAACTTCATGTGGTTGTGAGCATCCCGCATCTATCATATTCTATTTTCAAAAATCAATGAATGACTATAGAGATGTGAATTTTTTCAGAAATTGAAAAGAATGACATCAAAAAGAGATGAATGGGCAATAGAGTACCTTTCCATGGTGTTTTAGTTTTTTAAACATGTCGTTGAAGGATATTCTAGAAGTTGTTAGACTATGAAATAATTTGATATGGTTATGACAAGTGAGCATCACAGTGGATGAAAGAAGAAGGTATGCTCCGGATCATCCACTCACTAAAGTGGAAGAGATGAGAGGAGTTTTACTTATCCATGTAGAATGATAATGAGAGATCACTGAATCCCTCATGGTCAGCCACCAATCTTTAACCTAAAGAGTCTTCACTCAAAATGTTTACACAAAACTAGTCTAATGTCATCATTTACATAGAATAAACAGTTTATATAAGTTACAATAACCTAAGGGATGTGTCTCTTTGAAAAAATTAATGAAAATTTGAAAAAAATTTGTAACTATCATTTCACAGTGCCTAGGAACCATAGGCTAAACCCTATTCATTAGCTTCTTTATTCACAGACTAATACATACCATTATATAGCACCATGGCACCATATGGGTATCACCTAGGCAAAATAAAGTTGATATACTTCTAGTACTTAAACACTTAATGATCTCAACCATAACTTACATACAACACATAGTCATGACTAAATGCATGCCTAACATTAATACAATGCATGAGACATAATCACAACATGTAAAATATAAGCAAATTTTACATAAGCTTAAGCTTTTGGTTTGAGACCTTGTGACAGGTCCTTTTCTCCTTTGGTGTACTACATCATAAGCAATCCATTCTAATATCACTTGTAAATATACCACACCCAAGAGAGCGAAAGAATAGGTGTTCTTTTGAAACTTCAAGAAGAAAAAAATTAAATCAAATCTTTAAAGCTCAATGAGATAGATACTTAATAAAATAAAACTAATAATTCATTATAAAGATAAGAGTAGCAGAGAAAAATGAAAGAAAAGAGAGAGCAGCATAATGATTTATTGTGGTTCAATCCAACTGATCTATGTCCACTATCTAGATGATCTCCTCAAAAATTCAACTTTCTCTCCTTTGGCATAACAAGCTAAGGTAGAGATGCCTCTCTTCTTAATTGGTAAAAGGGAAACCCTACATCACTCCCCATCTTTCTTGAGGCAAGAAGTATGCTACTCCCTCTCTATGGTACAAAGAAACTTCTCTCAATAAAAAATCCTGCACAAGTTCTTAACATGAATAGATTCTCAAGTTAATCATGAAACTCAAAGGCAAGGTGGAAGAAAAAGAACAACTAAAATTAAGTCCAACCATACCAACAAAAATCCCTTAAGGGAAAAGTAAGGAGAGAAGTCTCCAAAGTTTTTTCATAAGAAAACACTCTTCCCTAAGCATCCCTTAATCATTCTCACATTCATGTTCATTAGTTAGCCTCCCTAAAAGGAATATTTATATAGAGAAAGCTGAATAAAAAAAATCAAAATAATTATTTTTTAATAAATTATTCCAATCATACTATATGACTGTACAACATATGATACAATTAGTTCAACTTTCTAGGCTTAGGGACATTGGATGATATAATCATCCAAGCATACTTCTCTACTTGTATTGTATAACCAAGGATCATACTTTATCAGTAATATAAACTAAAAATTTGGCTATCTATTTTTTGAATCTATATGATATCATCATATAACATGGACATATAAAGGGAAAGTTCTCTTGATCGAATCTCGTATATTTTAGATCAAATTTGGGTAATTACTAAATATTTTTATACCCTACGATTGAACATCACACTGTAAGATTTATCAAATTAAGTAAATTTGCAATTAATCAACTTAATCTTGGAAACTAAACATAATTGACAAGAATTAATAATCATAAATACTAATTAGTTCAATATTGATAATTTTGTTGGTAACTAACACAATTAAGGTAGCTAAGATTAATTAACAAATATGGACAATGTTTAGTATAATAGAAATTATATAGTATGATTTCTCAAAAAAAAATTCTAAATTTTTTTAAAGAAAAATATTATATTGTATATTTTCTCAAATATGTGAATGCTTGGTTATTTTTTATCATATAGAAGCCAAATACATGAAGAGAAAAAAATATAATAAATAATGAAATAAATTTATGTTTGACTTGGATCTTCTAACATTAATCATTCATTTGTAGTCTTCATGAACACTTTCTTGATTTGGCTCTAAAAAATAACCATTATTTATGATCCATCAGTTAATCTTCATTAAGCTATGTATTTGTAGCACCTACATTGAAAGCATACCTTAACTTGAACATATAAATGATTAGTAAAAACAAACAATTTAACCAAAATCTTTGTATTCATCGTAACTTAGATTTTTTTTGTGAAAATTCTTGGGGTTAATAATTTAACCCACTTTTTACATAATATTATTTTCACTAGATACAAATTAGATGATAATTAACAAGTAAATCTTTTCAAATAAATGCTACATCATACAAATAATACAATACTAACTTGACATGGAATAATACAAAGCTAAGTATTCTAATTTATTTTCAAGGTCGAATTCTTATAATAGAACTCTTGCTCCTTGTGATTGGACCAAATGATTAGCTTTCATCTCCTTGCTTTAGTTCTGATTATGGGACCATGTGCTTATTTTTTCATGGAAAGGGAAACTTTATTGATCACTTTAAAGTACAAGTAATCCAAAAACAAAAGAGTAACTAAGAGTTACAAGTTGATAGTTTTAATGTAAGGTAAGTTGGTGTTGTCAATATCTACAAGAAATTTCAGTTGTGGATCTATGGATTTTGAAATGCAAAAGGATTGTTTGGAGGCTCCCCTCTTGGCCAACATATCAACAATATAGTTTCTTTATCGATGAATATGTGAGATGTATATGTTAAGTTTTTTCAGCATCTCCTTCAATTTTTTGATCTCATTAATTAAGAACCAAGGAGTTTTGTAATCATTGCTCTCCTTGATAATGTAGATAAGTGTTTAGAATCAGTTTCCAACCAATAATGTGCCAATGGATGGATGGAGGCCATTTGGATAGCATTGCTAAAGGCTGCCACCTCAGCAAGAAGGGGGGAATGACCAGTAAGTAGCATAAAAAAAAGAGAAGATGTTCACTTTTGTGTCCTTAAAAAATGCCCCTAACACCTACAATACATATCTTATAATTACAACTTCCATCAATATTAATGTTGATCCTTCCATGGGTCAATTTTGCCAAATCAGTAGTTCCTAGATTTTTTTATTTCTTTTTTCACATCCTCCTAGTTTACAAAGGCTCTGCATTCCCCAATAAATTATGAATTATTTATAGTTCCATAGCTAGTCTCCTTCCTTAGATAGGATTTAGTATTTTTGATGATAGACTCTTCTATTATTGTGATACTCTCATATCTTTCCCCATTCTTAGCCAACTAGATAAACCATAGTATAATTAATGATGTGACCAAAGAGATGTTACCCTACCATGTTTCCTTAATCTACAAATTTTTAAGTAACTATAGGAGGGATTTTGCATTATAGTTCATATATAATTGGAGTAGATCAGCATATTCATTTCATACCTTGTTGAAATTGTAATGGATAAAATAGTGTGATACACTTTCTTCTTCATTCTTGTAGAGAAGGTAGCTTTAATCCCCTGAGTTTGAGAACATCAACCATAGGGATTAAGGTATGCATTAATCTCCAACAAAAGAATGAAATTAAGGTTTTAATAACATAATTGCATATCACTTTACCCCAAGGGAAAGCTTTCTCTCCATGCCACCAGCTGTTATAGATCAATTTAGATATGGAAATTGTGTTGGTTTGACCTTCAATAACTAATTTAACCTTTTTGGAAGCATTAATTGTTATAGTGCAAATTTCTTCACAAATCTGTAAATGGAGATGTTCTCTTAACGTTGATTCATTCCCTTTATACCTTGCCAAAATTAGCCACTCTTTGAGAATTAATTGGCCTTTCCTCTAACATCCATTTGAAATGAGTATCTACCCCCATCCAGTGGTCAATTTAGAAGTCAATCATACCATCACCGAAATCCCAAAAAATAAGATCTTAGCTTCTTCTCTATGTTTCAACGTGTTCTTCCATATTGAGGAGTCAGAATTCCTTCAATTAATGATCATAGGATGTGAATGTTGGCAATACTTATTGAAGATGACATTTTCCCATAGTATATTCCTTTCTCTAAATAGAATCCATAATTTTATTGAGTTACATTTGATGTTATTTCAAAGAAATTTGAGTCCAAGACCCCATTACTAGTTGGCTTGCACACTTTCTTCCAGTTGGTCCAATGAATGGATTTATGCTTGGGACTCCATATGAACTTGATCAATATCATTCCAATCCTTATTTGAATATTTTTTGGGAATTTATTGAACTTGGGTGGTGTATAAAGGAATTGAATTGAGGATGCTTTTAACTAGAGTAACTCTCCCTCCAAACAATAGAATTAAATTTTCCCAAGAATGAATTTTTTTATAAATTTTGTCAATGAGTGCATGGGAAAGAGAGGAAGTGAGTTTCTTTTTATATAGTTGTATGCTAAGGTAGCAAAACGAAAATGAGGACCCAAATCTAATCCTTTCCTACAATAAAAAAGGATTTGTTAGCATTAATATCCATACTTGATTGTGAAGAGAAGTCCTTGATGATATCCATATGGGCCTTTATAGACTTCTTGGTACCATTGTAGAAAATTAAAAGATCTTCTATAAAATCCAAGTGATTAATAAGCATATTCACATTTGTATTGTAGCAAATTCCTTTTTAAACTCAACCTTTTATTCAATATTTTGAGAGGATATCTAGTGCAAAATGAAGAGTGAAGTGGATTGAGGAACCCTATTTAACAACACCGCTAGCTTTAAAGAAGCCATTCAAATGTCCATTAAGAAGGATTTTCTAGTGGCTTTTGATGAAGAGTCTTTGAATAAGTATGCAAAACTCATCTGAGAAGCCTTTTTTATCTGAGATATTTGAAATGAAATTCCAATGTATGGTGTCACATGCCTTCTTGAGGTCTTTTTTCATGATTACATTACCTCCTCGACATTTTCTATCAATATCCTTGCTCAGTTCTTGGGCAAGTAGTATGTTATTAGTGATGTTTTTCCCTTCACAAATGTAGCTTGATTGGATGAGATAAGAGCAAGAAGCAATTTTTGAAGCTAGTTGGTCAATGATTTTGTTAATAATAGGTGTTAGGCATATAGGTTTGAATGTATCCCATGTATGAGCGTCTTTCACTTTTGGTATTAGGATGGTGGCCAAAGTTGAGAAGAAGTTATGGATATTTTGGTCTTTGAAGAAACTTTGGATAACATTAATGACTTTAGTTATTACAATGTGCCATGATTATTGGTAGAAAAGGGAAGTGAATCCATTAGGTCCTGTAACTTTGTATCCATCCATGGAATTGAGTGCTTTCATAATTTCATCTTCCAAAGGAATGGAAGTCAGCTCTTCATTGTTAACATGTTCATTGTTAAATTGATGGAGTGACTGATCATATAGATGGGATGAATTATTATTAAAGGCTTGATTGATCAAGTTTGAGAAGAAATTCACATAGCTTTCCATAATGTCTTTTTGTTTATAAATCCATCTCCCTTGATTATCTTTTATATTATTCACCCAAATTCCTTCTCTTTTTTGTTTAATGCATACATGGAAATATTTTGAGTTTCTATCACCTTGGAGGATGTTGTTAGTAAAGGCTTACTATCTTAAAAGGCTTTCTTATATATTAATATAATCTTGTAGCTTTGTTTGCAGCTGTTCCTACTTCAGTTCAAGTTCCTCATCATGGTTATCTCCTAGTGCAAGTAATTTAGTTTCAGAGGTGTTGATCTGCTCTTCAGTGGAATTGATTAAGTGGTGGATGTTACCAACGCATTCCTTATTCTATTTCTTGAGTTCTTGAGAGCTAGAGTTGTGTAGGAGCTGGAGTTTAATTGAAGTGTTGTTTTCTTCCACTCCTTTCGAAACATTCAAAATAAAATTTTCAAAGTCAAGATGCAAAGTCTAGATGTTTAAAAAATCTAAATTGGAGATAGGATCATTTGGGCATACACCTGAAATTGACTAATAAAGGGGAGTTGTTAGGTGTAATCCTTGCAAAGTGTAGAATGTCCAGCTTACATGAATGAGATAGCCAATATGAGTTAATTAAGATATGGTCAAGTCTCTTATAAACCTTCCCCCCTTCTCTAAGTGAAAGGGGAGCCAATAAAGCTTGCATCAAACATACCAGCTTCCTCAATAAAATCAGTAAACTTTGTGATGACTGAAAGATTAGGCTTCCTACCTCCCTTCTTCTTAATTAGACTAGCAATCATATTAAGATCCCTTCCACCAACCAAAGGATAGTGGTATTGAGATTGATTTGTTTTATATTTTACTAGAGTTCTTTTCTTAGTTGTCTGGTGCGAGCAACATAGATAAAGGTAGCATAAGAGCAAACATTAGACTCTTAGATGTCGATGTGGATGTGGATGTATTGATTGGAATCCAGTAAGATCTAAACCTAGAATCTATGTTTCCAGAAAAGCCATATTTTATTATTAACATTTAGATATATGAAGAATTGTGGAAACCATCTTCTTATCTTGGGTAGATTTTGGTTTATCACAAGAGGTTTAAAGATAGAAAAAAAAATTATTTTGTGGTGTCTCACAAGGCTTTTTGGTCTATTATAAGCGTTGGCCTTATCAATACCTCTAATATTCCAAATCAAAATATTCAACATGAGGGGGGAGGCTTACTCCTTTAGGGTCATTTGGAGGACCCTTCCCCATTCAAAAAATCATCCATCCTTTGGATTTTGTCTGTTAGTAAGTTCTTGAGTTTCTTAATTCCTAATTGATTTTATTTTTCTGTTTAAAACATCTGCCAACCTTCAGTTAATGTATTGAGAATATCTTCATACCTTTCTTATTCAAGTCTCTCTCCATATGAATGGATTGAGCCATCCTATTCCATAATAATATCTTGGGTAGGGACAACTTCTAACATAGGATTATCTAAGGAATTTAATTATTCTATATGCATTCAAGTAAGTCTGATTTATTGTTTGTTCTATTCAGTGTTTATTAGATTCTTTCTAGAATTTAGTTCTTAATTTTCTACCATATGAAGGGGTATCTCATCCAGATTGTGTTCAATAGGTATTTGATTGTTGATTCCTTTTTGGATGATGGATGGTATTTGTGGATTTTCTATGATTGTCTGATTGACTTCAAAATTTTTAATAGGTTTTCCTAAATTAGTGTTGTCATTTATGAATCTAATCTCCTCATAAATAATTGTTATGGATTGATCCAAGTTTTTCTTCAGCATATTTTGTGCAGCTAGTCTCCTCTTATCCATTTTAAGTTCCCTTAGATCTATATGTGTAATAAAGCATATATCCAAGGAATGACCAAGCATTCTACACATACTGTAGTAGAGTGGCTTTTGTTAAATTTCAACCTTTTGATAATACCCATTTGAATGGGTGACAATCTATATCTCCTCTACATAACTTGCAATGATATCCATTTCCACCAGAAATCTAGCAGCTGAAGGTCTTGAAAGATTAAAATTAGGTGAGTCAAGTTTCAATTGTCTCCCAAAGATAGCTGCTATTGAGTATAGGATCTTTTTATTAAAAAGATGTAATTCAAATTAGGGAGCTTAATCCAAATGGGAGAAATGTGAGGTTCAATGTTGTAGTCAAAGGATGGGTTCATTTAGGAATTTGATAGGGATGTTGTCAATGTGGTAGAGTTTTTTTTTTTGGATAATAAACATGCATAATATTCCTCCATTGATAGTTTGATCATAATATGCTACCTATCAAAAAGTCCCACATTCTAATCCCTAATCATTTTTAGATCTTCAAAGTGCTTTCTGATAGAATTCATTTTAGGATGTTTGTAGGTAAATTTTACCACTAAAGTGAACTTTTACTGATCAGCTAGACTCCAAGTCTCAAATTCTGACAATAAAAGAGTAGGTTTTTCACCATTTCAAGATGCCTTTTTAATGAAACTAGTGTTGTTACCTTCCATATAAGAGTCATGATAGCATTAAAAATATTTGAGTCAATGGAACCCCCCAACCACCCTAGGCTCCCCAGCCACAACATTAGCATATGACGGGGGAGATCTATTGAAACAAGAAGTAAAGAAGAAATAGGCAGAAGAGGCCACAATTTTACAAAGATCAATGGAACAACAACTAGAAAGATGAGACTACCTAAGCACGCCAGTGCCATATTTGCCCCCTGGGACCATGTGCTTATGCTACACCATTTCTTATTGTTCTTAGAGGTCTCTTTCTTGAAGAGTTAAATTCCATGTAGTCAATTGCATGCTTAGGTGTTAGCTTTTCCTAATCCTTTCTAGTCATCAAGGTGTGCTCTATAGGTGGCTTGTCTCATTGCTTCATCTTTGATAATGTGATCCATGTCAAAAAAAAATTTATTTTAATGCTAGTGTGGCACATGTTAAAGAATTCTTTATGTTCCTACAAAAGATTCAATCTATATAAATGGAGGTTGGTTAAGTCCTTTAAAAAAACCAGCTACCCATCCAAGCATATGGAACAATCCATGCAAATGAACAGTGGACACTCATCCAATTTGTTCCATCAAGAAGTATATGCATATTAGGGAGCTTGAAGAAGGAACCAATGACACAAGAAAAATTCAAAATTAAAGTATCCCAATATTTACTAATTGGCAATGAGTTATTTCAGAAGCCGACCATTTCATTAAACATGAAGTATGTACAAAAATTAAATAGAGTAAGATACTAGAAGAAATACATTTAGCTGAATGTAAAAACAATTTAAAAGGAATATCACTCACCCATATAATTATGCGACAAGGATATTTCTGGCCAATACTAAGAAAAGATATTGAGAATTTTGCTAGGATATGTAAGAAATGTTAAAAGTTTTCCCCTTTGCAATAACAACCATTGCAACTTCTACAACCAATCACATGTCGTTAGCCTTTTGTAATATGTGTAATGGACCTATTAAGTTCTAGATTAGTCACCAATGAGCAAAGGAGATTTATACTCATCATGATAGACTACTTTAATTGGTAGACTAAAGGCAAGTTATTTACCAAAATAACCACCCGATTAATTTAAAATTTTATTTGAACTGACCTTATTTATAAGTACATACTACCCATGATGATCATAATAGGTAATGGACCACAATTTGCCAACATGTGACCAAATTAATTTTGTTAATTATAAAGAATCAACCTCAAATATACTTCAGTACATCACCCATAGATTAATGTCCTGGTGAAACAGTGAATTAGCAAATTCTCAATTTGCTAAAGAAGAAAGTGGAAAGCACTAGAGCTAGGTGTGTGGATGCCTTACCAGTAATACTCTGGGCTCTTAGGATAACCTTATCATCGGCTACTAAACATTCACCATTCACCTTGTCATGTGAAACAAAAGTTATGCTATGATCAAGTACAAATTGCATAATCAATAGGTTATAGGGACTACCAAGTTAGATTAAGAAACAACTTAATTGGGAAGGTTAAATGCAAAAACCATAAAAACTACACTAGACCCACCAGAAGATTTACGAATTGATGCCTCACTCAAGCAGGAGGAAACCAATAGATAAATGGTCAAGTACTACAATTGTAATGTCACAAAAAAAAACATTTCAAGGCTAACAACTTAGTACTAAAGAAAGTATATGTTGTAGCTCGCCAGAACATATTTTTCAAACTTACCTATATGTAGGATGATCTTTACATTATCAAGAAGCAAGTTTGACTAAGATACTATCAACTACAAACACATTCAAGAAATGATGTGCCACGTACTTAGAATGTGATGGATTTGAAGAACTTTTACCCTTAAGGAAAGAGCTAAATTTGTACTACTTTTCTCTTTATTAAGTTGTCATTTTTTTCCAAATTACTATTTTATTCTGAACACTTGGGTGATTGGAATGAATTAAATTATCTTATTTTCTATCACTTAATAATTTTTTATACTCAGAAAACTATATTGCTCAAAACTCAAACTATGGCGAATAAGAGAATATGCACGATATTAGAAAATGTTTGGCGATCCACATATTGGCCCAAACATGTTTGTTTGATTGATAATACCTAAATATTTAATAAACTATAATAGCACCTTGACTAGGTAAGCTACATTAGTCAAGTTCACTAGGCAAGCTATAGTACTCAAGTTAACACTAGGGAACCTATGTGCCAACTTATGTTACTTGGCATGCTAATTTTAGGCCAAGTGTACAAGGATTATCTCAACAAATAGTTGAAACTAAATCTTGATTATTTTAACTCACTAACATTGAATGTTTCAAAAAATATTAAAGTAAATACAAATAAAAGGACAACACTTCATTGATTTAGCCATTAAAGTGTAAGACCAACACACTATGTGGTTGACAACAATAAATAAAAGACCAACATTCCATGTGAATGATGATTAAAGTGTACGACCAACATTTCATGTTGTTTGTGAGTATAATAAAAGGCCAACACTTCATGTAGTTGGTGAATAAAGAGAAATACAAAAGGTCCACATGGTTAGTAAATTTAAATAAAAGACCAGCACTTTATGTGATTGGTGATTAAAGTGTAAGGCAACACTTCTTATTATTGACTATGATGAATGAAAGACCAACACTCTATGTGGTTGCAACTAAAACATATGCCCAACACTCTATAGTTGGTGATTTAGTATTCCTCTAAATATGCAAAGCAGTTACATAAAACTCTTAATCAACGAGCATATTTAGTGAGTATGTTCATTCAAGGAGTACATTCATAAAAAACATATTCATTTATTAAATATATTTAGCAAGTATGCTCGTTCAAGAAGTACTTTCATAGAGCAAGTATATTAGAAGCATTTTAATGTAGAAACAAATAACACAATAAAATATTTCTTTTAATTAGAAAAATTATCTAAGTACAAAAGCAAGTAGCGAGTATCCAAAAATTCAAATTTATAGTTACTATTCTATCTCACAAGAACAAAAAAATTACAAAGGCAGAAAGAAAAAAAGCTAGCTAGTGCTTCTTTCATAATCACTCTCCTCAGAGTCTGACTTTGATTGAGTAATTACATTATCGAACTTCCAGATTTTAGCATCTATTTCACCATACTTTATGAACTTGGCTTTTAAGAACTCAAATCCCCCCTTAAACTTCTATTGCAATAAACTCTTATACTGGTCAGAGTCAAGAAAATAAAACAACTTGGCTTCTTTCTACTATAATGGCTCAGTGTTGCAAGAAAGTTCTCCCTCTAGCTCTTTATTCATCTAAGTTAGTTCTAAAATAGCTCAATCGTTCTCCTCTTCTGGATGCCTTTTTCTTCTAAAGCTAAACCAACTTGTACTCAATGCTTTGAAACTTGTCCTTCATCGAGTCATGATCTGCACAAATGGTAGTATGATCTTTTATTTTAAACATAAACTTCCCACCAAGTTTCTAAATTGACTACAATGCCATCACATGAGTTGTTATGGCAGGATAATACAGTCTCCAATGAAATTTTTTTAATTATTATGTCTAGCATGTTTAAAAAACTTGAATGCCCCATTCAAAAGTCTTCGCTGATTAGACCAACCATGTTCAAAGTACAATTATTTTGAGGATAAATGTATTGAGGGTCATCCATCAATTTCATGCTCTTAAAGTTTTTCTTCTTCAATGAGACATAAGGAATAGCACTCACTAACCTTCTTTGGGACTTCTTGAGACTGCAACTTAGTCCAACTTGCATCTTTGGTTGATTTCCCAAAAATACCCACAATAGGTGCAAGCATGTCTTGCTCTTCTTATCTTTCATCAAACTCACCAAAGAATCTATTAACTTTGGGATTACTAGGGATGGGAGTATAAATATCATCCCCTAAAAGAAACGAGCATAAAGATTAAAACATGAAAATAGATAAGATAATAAATCTCTGTAATGGTGAGTACTTGATATAAATGTGCTCATGGACTATACTAAACTTAAGAAATAGCTTAATGTACAACATCTTTCCCAAAAACAACTTTTAGACCTCAACTCTATTACATTTGTCCCTAGAACCACAATCTTATCGGTAGTGAAGGAAGTGGGCATAGTTGGCTCTACCCACCCTACTAAACACTTAATGAAAAAAAAATTTATAATGCTAGTTCCTAACATTTTTTGCTAAGACCTTAAATTTTAAATAGAATATTAAGAACAACATAATCCCATCTTTGAGACCCTTGAGAAAGATGACATGGTCGAAACTAGACAAGCTCTTGGCTAGTCTTTCCTTCTTTAAGAGGAGAATGAAGGTCATAAGACTTGCTATCAAGTTTGATAGGGGTTGGGTGACCATCACTCCATAGAAAGGCAATGAGGTTAGCAAGAAAAAACATAACTCATAGATGAAGATAACTGCTCACTATGAAGCCAAAAGAGAAATGTAATTAGAACTCACCTAACTATACGTGTAATAAAAAGATTTTAGAAATGTGGGATCCATGTCAAGCATTTAATGAAGAAATCATTAATAAATCTTATTGAAATCTCAAGCAACACATGTCATGATTAATTTGTTCACTCACAATCAAGCATAATAGATTAAAAGCATTAATAATAGGTAAGCAAATGTAAGAAAAATATTTCTTTTATTAAATATTTTAACATATACTTGCCATTAATTTTTTTACATTATTTTTTGAATTGGATAACTATTTGATTTGAATTGTACTTGACAATGATTTCTCTTTCATTGAATAAAAACATAAACATAAAATTGGTGCCTATGATAAAGATAGAAGACCCACTCAACTCATCATTATAATGAATCATGGTCAACTCAGCTTCCACATCTGCAAGGTTATTGTTCATGATGATAAAATTCATTGCTTCCCAGCCACTACCTATCTTGAAAAGTTTGTATCTTATTCAAGTAGAATTACTCTCCCCTACAAAGAATTGAACTTGGCAAAAGAAGTGGGTGGTTTGGTTTCCTCAATAGCATCATCTTCTCTTGGAATTAAGGACATGTTCTTCTTGGTTTTACTACTTTCATGATAAGTTAATAAAGAGAAGCCATCAACTATCTCTTGAATATCCACCTAAGTGAAGCTAGTTGCTCCAGTGGTTAAGGAGTTGGAGGTGCTAATTCCTTCAAGAACCACTCTCAATGAATAACTTAGAATTGATGAGTCACCACTTGACTAAGTTGTTGGAAGATAGATGACAATGGGAACTTCTTCTATTAAAGTCACCCCTACACAATGAGAAGAAATATCATCAATTATAGATAAAGGAATTCCTACAATGCATTTTGTCAGAGGCATCATCCTCGAGAAAGAAATCCATTGTTAAAGCAAATGAACTTCCTCATCATTTAGATGACACTATAATAACTCCCCTATTAGGGAATGAATGTTCATATTAAATCTACGTAGTGGTTCAAAAAGAATTTCTATAAAAGCCAATGACTGCCATCATGATTCTGAACTAATCCATAAACACATAAGAAATTTAATTATAATAATAAAAATATCATTCAAAATTAAAAAATAAATAATGAAGTAGAAAAAGGTGAAATTTATACCACGATAAGATAGTCTTCAAACTATGTTTTGATTAGAAAGGGTTAAAACCAATTTCTTAAGGATAAATGTATTGAGGGTCATCCATCAATTTCATGCTCTTAAAGTTTTTCTTCCTCAATGAGACATAAGGAATAACACTCACCAACCTTCTTTGGGACTTCTTGAGACTGCAACTTAGCCCAACTTGCATCTTTGGTTGATTTCCCAAAAATACCCACAATAGGTGCAAGCATGCCTTGCTCTTCTTATCTTTCATCAAACTCACCAAAGAATCTATCAACTTTGGGATTACTAGGGATGGGAGTATAAATATCATCCCGTAAAAGAAACGAGCATGAAGATTAAAACATGAAAAAATATAAGATAATAAATCTTTATAATGGTGAGTACTTGATATAAATGTGCTCATGGACTATACTAAACTTAAGAAATAGCTTAATGTACAACATCTTTCCCAATAATAGATTTTAGATCTCAGCTCTATCACATTTGTCCCTAGAACCACAATATTATCGGTAGTGAAGGAAGTGGGCATAGTTGGCTCTACCCACCCTACTAAACACTTAATGAAAAAAATTTTTATAATGCTAGTTCCTAACTTTTTTTTGCTAAAACCTTAAATTTTAAATAGAATATCAAGAACAACACAATCCCATCTTTGAGACCCTTGAAAAAGATGACATGGTCAAAACTAGACAAGCTCTTGGCCAGTCTTTCCTTCTTTAGGAGGAGAATGAAGGTAATAAGACTTGCTATCAAGTTTGATAGGGGTTGGGTGACCATCACTCCATAGAAAGGCAATGAGGTTAGCAAGAAAAAACATAACTCATAGATGAAGATAACTGCTCACTATGAAGCCAAAAAAGAAATGTAATTAGAACTCACCTAACTATAGGCGTAATAAAAATATTTTAGAAATGTGGGATTCATGTCAAGCATTTAATGAAGAAATCATTACTAAATCTTATGGAAATCTTAAGCAACACATGTCATGATGGAAATATTTAATGTGTTCACTCACAATCAAGCATAATAGATTAAAAGCATTAATAACAGGTAAGCAAAAGTAAGAAAAATATTTCTTTTATTAAATATTTTTACATATACTTTCCATTAATTTTCTTACATTACTTTTTGAATTGGATAACTATTTGATTTGAATTGTACTTGACAATGATTTCTCTTTCATTGAATAAAAACTTAAACATAAAATTGGTGCCTATGATAAAGATAGAAGACCCACTCAACTCATCATTATCATGAATCATGGTCAACTCAGCTTCCACATCTGCAAGGTTATTGTTCATGCTGATAAAATTCATTGGTGCCCAGCCACTACCAATCTTGCAAAGTTTGTATCTTATTCAAGTAGAATTACTCTCCCCTACAAAGAATTGAACTTGGCAAAAGATGTGGGTGGTTGGGTTTCCTCATATCTTCTCTTGGAATTAAGGACATGTTCTTCTTGGTTTAGCTTTCATGATAAGTTAATAAAGAGAAGCCATCAATTATTTCTTGAATATCCACCAAAGTGAAGCTAGTTGCTCCAGTGGTTAAGGAGTTGGAGGTGCTAATTCCTTCAAGAACCACTCTTAATGAATAACTTAGAATTGATGAGTCACCACTTGACTAAGTTGTTGGAAGATAGATGACAATGGGAACTTATTCTATTAAAGTCACCCCTACACAATGAGAAGCAATATCATCAACTATAGATAAAGGAATTCCTACAATGCATTTTATCAGAGGCATCATCCTCGAGAAAGAAATCCATTGTTGAAGCAAATGAACTTCCTCATCATTTAGATGACACTAGAATAACTCCCCTATTAGGGAATAAATGCTCATATTAAATCTACATAGTGGTTCAAAAAGAATATCTATAAAAGCCAATGATTGGCCATCATGATTCTCAACTAATCCATAAACACTTAAGAAATTTAATTATAATAATAAAAATATCATTCAAAATTGTAAAATAAATAATGAAGTAGAAAAAGGTGAAATTTATACCACGATAAGATAGTCTTCAAAGGATAGTCTTCAAACTATGTTTTGCTTAGAAAGGGTTAAAACTGATTTACCACCCCCCCCTTCCACTAGGAATGCACGCAAGAACAACACTCCTACTAAGCATGCTTACTAATACTTATGAGTCCTTATCATTATTCTTAATTGTTGTTATTATTTTACTCACAAGTGGTGCCATGCCATGAAATAATTTGCGATAGCAGGAAGCATGTGGTGTTTTATTTCAGAGCACTAGGTTGACACCACGTAGATCTTAGGGGGTACTTATTGAAGTGATTGAGTATAACATTAAGGTATGATGAACTATCAAGAAAAATAAAAATATCACCTCATAATGGACCTAATCACCTAATAAGGATTCCTAAGGCAAAATGGGCCTTCGTATGTACCAGAGAATCTTTCCCTACTTTACATGGAAAAGTAAAGTATGGTTTATTTCATGTCGGGTTCTTTAGTCCTTTATGGAGGCAAGCCTCCATAGTTAATTACATCCTAGGAAATGGGAATTTTATAATAAAACTATCGATTAAAGTATTAAATCATATTTCTAAAGATTTTAAGGCTAGACTATCAATGGACTAGTTATTTTTGGAAATCAAGTGGGAATGTTCAATTAGAAAGACTTATTTTTGGATTCAAAAGGAGGTGAAGAAAGGAGTGCTCATGATACTAGGAAGCCTAGATATTACTCCAATCTATCCTATGGTAAGGTTTTATATGTTTGAAAGGAAAAGTTTATTTTAATTTGAATTGGAATTTCATTAGAAAGCTAGGTCTTACAATCCATGAACAGAAGATTGTGGAAATGCCTAAGAGGTGAGAATTTATTCTCGTAGACCAAAGGAAACAAGCAACCTCAGATCCTAAATCTAAGGAGCTTTAACACAAGCTAGAAGAATAACCTAAATCTTGGTGGAAGGGGGCATAAGGGGTTACCTCCATAAGAGAGGACAAACATGTCTGACTCTTCTGGACTTACACCTGCCTGGAGTGGTCACAAACTGACACCTCCTATGATTCAAACCCATGTAGGCCAGTCTTATGTAATTTCAAGATGGTTTAAGCTGTTATTTAATTCAAAAGATACTAGAGTCCTAAAATCACTCCCTAAGAGATTAAAGCATGACTGGCATGAATATATGACTTAGTCTAAATGCAATATTTTGGAAATTTTTAGTTCATTTTGATACAATATTTTGGACAAAGACTTGGGATATTTTATGCCTAAATGCATGATGAATTTTTTTTATTGGCCAAATCAAAACGAGAGAGGGTGAATCTCAACCATAAGGGGGTTCTCTCATAGATCAAGCGGTCCCTAAAGTGCAAGAATGGAGGCCCTAATTTTTACAAGAGTGATATAAGATGATATGCATGATGTTGGGTATACAACATTTAGCTAAGGAGTTAATAAATCTTTAATTATCTTGATTATATCCAAGGCTTTAAAATGAGGTTGAAAGTTGTCTTAAAATTTAAGTATGAGTTGTTAATTGGGTAGAAAAATTAATTTTATCCTAAGAGCCTATCGCATCCAGGCCACACATTCAAATATCAAGTTTAAGAAACTATGAAAAAGATGCAATTCTATTATGAAATATAAACATAACATCAACCAATCATTCATAGATTATAATAAAAGAATAAAAGGCCACTGCGGTAGGGTACCATTGTACAACCTGAAAAAGAGAAAAGTTGGGTAGTCAAGCTCTACCCTTATATAACCCGGATTATAAAAGAATACTACAATTTAGAATTGAATACATGCTATGGGGTATTCATTCTTCATTTTTTCTTCTTCCTTCTTTCTTTTGATTTACTTTGCTTCAAGACATCATAAGGCCTCCCAGGATTATACCTTCTAGCCACTACTCATCCTAAACCCCATAGCACTAATCCTAATTCCTATTGCAAAATTATATTTTTATTAAAAATAAATCTAATTATACCTACAGAACAGATGTTAGTTAAACATACATACAAACCCAAGTAATTATATTCCATAATTTGGACTTAGCACCCTGCACATGGGTAACCAAGCCCACCTGTCCTAATGTGGATTATGCTTAGGGGAATAAGCAATCTGCAAGTAAAAAGGTTTATATTTATTTTTGGCAGCCCCTTAAGCACAATCCCTTACAGAAAATATTATTAAGCTATCAATGACCTAACATCCAATCTATGATCCACATTCCTAACATCTAGTCTAAAACATTACATCACAAAATAAGTACAACACCATTACATACACCGTCCTAACCTAAAGCTAGAAGTGGCGACTTAGCATTCTAATGGTGTGTTTAAGCTTAGTGTGGTATGTCTTAGCTAGGCTTTTGAATTAAGATTTTTTTAAAATTTGGAAATATATTTAACTTATCATGATAGATGGTTTCATTTTAAGTTGTTTAAAATATTTATAAATTTTAATTTGTATTTTTATCTTATTTCATTTAATATTTACTTAGCACCTAAGTGTTATAAAGAGAAGACAGAGGGTTAACTTCCTTCATCCCTACCTTACGTTGTTTTCTAAAAGCACATTTTTATGATTTAGTTTCTTTTAGTGAATGATTTATTAAATGCTTTATTAGTCCTAAGTTTGTGTTAATCTTAAAGAATCCTATTCAACATGGAAGGCATCTTAAAACTAATGTGGTTGAATTGCCATTACATTGAATATATTACACCATTCCTTTTCATCACCCATAACATGCATATGATTTAGCACTTAGTATACCTATTCATGCAATATATTTTGGCATACTGAGATGATTATGAATGCATGTGTTTTTAGTAGAAAAGGGGATTTTCATTATTTAATCAAATACACACACACATGTATAAAAGATGCAAGCAAGTACGTGCCATTTTTTAAACTTGGGAAGTGAGATAATCAAATGACATACGTGGACCTACGTAAAGCCTCATATTCCTAAGATGTCTAGACTATATACTTGCTATCATAAATACATATGGATGTATACACAACTACAAGAATGAAAATCATGAAAAAGATTGTATTTTGGTTAAATCATTTACACATGCAAAGTAAAGCTCTATCTAAATTCTAGTACAAGTATACATAAGAATGAAATTAAATAAGTATGTACCTTTATTAACCAGGGAAGTGAGATAATCAAATGACCTCCATGGGGCTACTTAAATCCTCATATTCTTGGGATGTCCAAACTATATACTTATCATCATTCAAATATATGTAAACCCATACATGAATGTTAAAAAAAAATAAAGCAACACTTTAACATTCTTAGGCTACAGAGGCATGCAAATCCTAAATATGTATTTAAAGCTAATATCACACCAAATTTTTATTATCAATTTCAAACTTTTTAAAATAATTTTGGAATTTATTAGTGATAATAACCACACATATAATAAGGTTTATCCAACACATGCAATTTGACATAAATGAATTTCAATTGACTATTTAATTTTGAAAGCATGAATACATGATATCACATGGCATACAACATTTATGGTGATTCAAAAGGAATAGCAAAACATTTCCACATAATTCATTCAACAACATTAACTCCTAAGGACAATCACATTAAATAAAATCATTTAAAGAAAACCAAAGCTTTTGTTTAAATTTGATTTTGGATTTTAATTGAAATTAAATAAGAGGAAACATTTGCTATTTTTTACCCCATCCCATGTTTATGATTAGTATGTTTAAAGAGGAGTAATTAGATAAATTTCATAAATTAATTAAGTTGGAATCATTAAGATATTCATTTAATTACCCTTTCCTATGCTTCTTTAATTTTGTTAACTACTTATTCATGAGCCTCAAATGATATGCAAATGAGAAATTTAAATTTCAATGCTCCTAAAGAACCTAATGCAAGAGGCTCATGCTTAAGTGTTAATTAGATTAAAGAATTTAGTTAAGTACTTTTATGGTTTTCCCAAACCCATGGGTTAATCATAAGTTTCTTAAGGGTCTTTATGTTATTGAACACATAAAGTGGAACCCATGAATTAATATTAGATTATTTGATCTGATTATCAATTCGACTTGATTAATTTTTTTCATTGATTACTTAATTAATCTCTTAATGAACCCAACTCTCTTTAATGAAATGAGTTTGGTAAAGTAATTAAAAAGGAGGTTCTAATCACTCTTCCTCATCATCTCACCATTAATTAGTTATTAATGAAGTTTAATTAAATAATTTTTACTGTTTGGGGTTTTAAATAATCATTAATTCACATCAGAGGGTAATTAGAGTTTGAATTTCAAATTCCCCTAATCACATAGCCAATAAATCATAAGAACATCATGGGAGGCAGAGGTCATCCCATTAAATCAACTTGTCAAGTTTGGGATTAATTGCCCAAGTAATTAAGGATTAATTAAGCTAATTAACAAAATATTTAAACCCTACTTAAGCTCTATTCAATATTTAAAATTTAATGAAATTATTTTTTATAGAATCTCATCTATTTAACATTTCCAAAATGAGTTTATTTATATTCTTGTGAAATTAGTTATGATTTTATGAAGTTTTAGAGCAATTAAACACATTTTTATTTTGAATTAATCCATAATCCCATCGGCGTCACACGAAAGCTGACGTGGCAACGCTTTCCACATGGCATCACAGAATTGGCCACTTAAATGATCTGATGCAGCATGCTGAGTCAACGACATTGAATGTGCTTTTATCCCTCGTCCGATCTGAGATTGGACGGTGGAAATTAATCTTGTGGTTCCTAAAGATTAACTTGAATAAATCTAATTAAATTAGTCATGGCTATCAATTCCAATTACGTGTAACATATGATGGATTATCCTTCGTGCCCCAAGTGATGGAAGATGAACACCGTCCACCCTCCTCCAATCAATCTGAGCTCACCAAAGCATGTGAGGCATCGAGATTAACTCCAAAAGCTTCAGGCAGGATATCTAAGGAGATCCTATGGTGAAAAATGCACGAAATCAAGATTTCCTTCACATAGGCCAAACAACATAGTGGATTTCTATGATTTGCTAGAATCTACCTCACTGGAGCTCAAGATCAGCGGTCCAACAACTGAGGTAGCTTCATCTTGAATAAATAAAGCCTTGTTGTGAAGATCATGGGTTTTCTCCTCACCGGTGGCTCTGTGGACCAAACGTCATCAAAATCCTTGCCAGAGTTAGCCTAGGAGTGGTCTCTAGTGCTCAAATTAATCTAGAATCAATTCATTTCAGATTGTTAGAGCTCGGTGAAGGTGTGGGTAAAGTTAATTTGGATTTGGTAGAGTTTAAGTGAGGTTGGACAGAGTGGAGGCTCTGTTCTGTTCAGGTTTGATGTCGCTGATGATGGGGAGGCCAAGGGGTATCTGGAAAGCACTGGAGAGACTCATTTTGACTCATTGAAGCTCTTTGAATGCCTTGATATGGGTTGGAATGAGATAGGGAGGAGTATACTCTCCTCTTCCTCAAATTAGATAGCTCTGGTTTATTCTACATTTGGTAGATGTTCAATCTGCATAGGCGGCTGGGGACGTCAGTGGGTGGTTGAGGTGGAGCTTCTTAAGTGGGTGAGTGAAGGGAGTGGACTAGCAAGGGCTGAGGTGGAGTGTACCACCTCCCCAAGGTGATCTCATAAGAGATGATGGGTTAGGTTACCTCCCTTAACCATGATTGACCCAACCAGCTTTGGGTTAGGTTAGTCAGTGGTCCAAGAGTCCAAAATAAACTTAGGAAGACTTTCAAATGCAAAGGGGTAGGTAAGACCACCCAAATATGAGTTTTATCTCATTTGGAGAGCTTTACCCAATGGGTATTAGGTCAATTCAAGTTTGAAATGGGTTGGGTTTGATTTGGGTTGACCCATGGTGACCCAAGAATAGGTCATGCAAAGTTTGATTGGGTTTGGAGTGGGTTTGGTTGGGTTTGGCTCAATTTGACCCATGTATGCAATTTGGTTATGTCAGGTTAGGTTGACCCATGGGTTAAATTGGATCAAACATGGGTTGAGACGTGTTTAAATGACTATTTAGGATGTTTTGATTTAATTGGTTTGATTTGATTTGGATTGGATTTGAATTTCACTCACATGAGTTCATGTGGGTCAAATGGGCTAAGTTGACCAAATTGGTTTGGGGGTGTTGTTTTAGGTTCAATTGATGATTTGAAGATGATTGTAAGTGTTCATTTCAATTGATTTGGATATAGGAATGATTTAGACCAATTTGACACTTTTGGTTAATTTGGGCTAAATGGGTTAATTGGGTTCAATTGGTCAAATTGGATTCAATTAAAGGCTTGATCATGTTCAATAATCAATTTATGATGGTTTTGAATCATTGGTTTCAATCAATTTGATTTAGGATTTGATTTGATCCAATTTGGTCTTTTAGGTCAAATTGGGTCAACTTGGGTCAACTTAGGTTAAAGGGCCAATTGGACATCTTTGGCTCAATTGGTGGTCAAGTCATATTCAATACTTAATTAATGACTGGGTTTGAAGCAATGGTTTCAATCAATTGAGTTTGGAATTAAGTTTGGTTCAAATTGGTTCATGAAGGCTAATTGGGTCAACTTGGGTCAAGTGATCAAATTGGCTTGGTGTCATCCAATTGATTACAATTGATCAATCAAAGATGATCAACAATCATTGTAGGAGGTTTTGAATAGGTAGGTTCAATCCAATTTGGGTTTTATTGAAGTTTGGTTCAAAATGGGTCCTTCAGTCACTTTGGGCCAAGTGAGCCCAATGGGTCAATTGAGTTGGTTTTGGGTTTAATTAGGTTGAGTTGAGTTTGATGAATGATTTAAGATTGATTTATGGCTTTGATTACAATTGATTTGGGTTTAATTGGATTTTGTCTCATTTGAATATTTTGGGTTCAAATGGGCTAGCTTGGGTTAAGTGAATGATTTGATCAATTGGCTTGATTGTAGGTTTTGGGAGAGTTTGGAATGATGATTTAAAGGGTTGGAGTGCTTTTGTCAATTAGGTTTGGTTTCATTGAAGGAATTTATGTTAAGTCCATAGGATTAGTTTAAGTTATGGGATGATTGTAAGATTAGGTTTAGGTTTAAATCATTTGGCTTTGAGATTAGATATGAAACAAATTCAATTAAGTTTGGTTGCATTGATTTAAGGTTTGGTTTTGCATTGATTGGATAGACATAGGTTTGGGTTAGGCCATGGGATATCAAGGTATC
Organism: Cymbidium sinense; assembly: GCA_021442155.1. NCBI lineage: Eukaryota > Viridiplantae > Streptophyta > Magnoliopsida > Asparagales > Orchidaceae > Cymbidium > Cymbidium sinense. The sequence continues at coordinate 62,512 of JAKCPB010001122.1, read as the reverse complement.
CTTAGTCACTAAGGCATAATCTAAGCCTAATGCTTACCCTCCAAAGTCTTTAGGCTTGGGTTTAGTGATCTCGTAATCACTAGAAGTGTATGACAAGGGAAATCCAAGTGTCTAGAAGACTTCTAAGTCTAAGATAGGATGAGTCAATCCTTACTCCAAAAGAGATCAATAAAGCACTACAACGGGTCAATTATCTTGGATTTCTTATGTCTTCATTTCAAATTGGAGCAAATATTGGTAGGATCCATATCACAACGAGGCTTTTTGCAGTCCATTAGTAGCGTTTGCTCTAAACAAAAGAGAACTTCATGGTTAAAGCTGGATAAATTCTATGAAGATCGTAATAAAAAAATTTAGCTATGGAGCTCAAATTCCCTTTATATCCCAGAGTGCGGAGAAAAATCCAAACATTGGGTCAACTCAAAGGTGACATGACATAAACATCAAATATATTTTTAGTCAAATTTTTTTGAATTAATTGTTAATAATAAATAACTACTTTTATTCTTCTATTCTTGTGGTGTTTATTTTCGAATGCATTCATGTGGATACCACGCAGATCATAAGGGGTACTTATTAAAGTGATTGGGTGCAACATTGAGATATGATGCACTATCTTGAAAGGTAGAAACATCACCCTACAATGGACCTATTCACCTAAAAAGGACTCCTAAGGCAGAGGTTCTTCCTCTACTTTACACAAAAAGGTAAAGCAGGGTTTATTTTATGCCGAGTTCTTTAGTTCCCTATGAAGGCAAGCCTCCATAGTTAATTACATCCTAGGAAATGGGATTTCCTAAGAAAACTCTCGATGAAATTAATCAATTATTGTCTCCAAAGATTTCAAGGTAAAGACTATAAATAAATTAGAGATTTTGGAAAATTAAATAGGATTGTTCAATTAGAAGACTTATTTTAGAATCCAAAGAGAAATAAGTAGGAAATGCTCATCATACTAGGAAGCCTAGTGAGCATTTCAACATATCCTATGGTGAGGCTTTATATTTCTGAAAGTAAGAGGATTTATTTATTTGACTTGAAATTTTATTATATGGCTAGGGCTTATAATCCATCAACACAAGATTATGGAGATGCCTAAGAGGTGAGGATTTATGCTCGTAGCCTAAAAGAAATAAGCAACCTCAAATCCTAAATCTAGGGAGCTTTAACACAAGTTGAAACATGACCTAAATCTAAGAGAACTAGGACATAAGGGTCTATTCTATAAGAGAAGATAGACATGTCTGACTCTTCGGGACTTACAATTGCCTGGATTGGCTGCCAACTAACACCTCCAATAATTCAAGACCAACTAGGCCAGTCTTACGTAATTGTAAAATGGTTAGGTTTGTTATTTAATTTGAAAAGAGACTAGAGTCCTAAACTCACTCCCTAAGAGACTAGATCATGTTTAGTATGAGCATGTGACTTAGGCTAAAAATGTAAAATCTTTTTAAATTTTATATTATTTTGACACATTCATTTGGACAAAAGATTTGGGATTTCTTATGCCTAAATGCATGATGAAATTTGGTTATTAGCCAAATCAAAATAGAAAGAGGGTGAAGCTCCATCATAAAGGGTTGCTCTCATAGATCAAGCGGTCCCTAAAGTATAAGATTGGAGGCCCTCATTTTATGAGAGTGGTATAATATGATATGCATGATGTTAGACATACAACATCCAGCTAAGGAGTTGTTAAATCTTTTAATTTTCTTGATTACAACTAAGTTTTAGAATGAGGTTAAAAGTTATTTTAAATTTTAATTATTAGTTATTAATTAGGTAGAAAAATTAAATTTTTCCTAAGAGCCTACCGCGCCTAGACCACATATTCAAATGTCTAAGAAACTATCAAGAAGATGTAATTCTATTGCTCAATCTAAACATAACACCAACTATTCATGCATAGATTTCATAAAATAATAAAAAGGCCGATATGGCCAGGTATCATCGTACATCATAGAAAAGAGAAAAGATGGGTAGCCGAGCTCTACCTTTATACAACTCAGAATTGCAAAATAATAATTACAATTGAAATTGAATACATGCCGAGAAAAGATGGTCTTCACTTCTTCATATCTTCTTCCTTTTTTTCTCATGATTTGATTCGCTTCAAGGCATCATAGGGCACCACATGACTAAGCCTTCTAGTCGATGCTCATCCTAAACCCCATAGCACTAATCCTAATTCTTATTGCAAAATTGTATTTTGAAAAAGTAAATCTAACTATACTTGAAAAATAGAGGTTAGCTAAACATATATGCAATCTCAAGTAGTTATATTTCATAATTTGGACTTAGCACCATGCACTTGGATAACCAAGCCTAGCTGTCCTAACTTGAATTATGCTTAGGAGCATAAGCAACCTGCAAAAAAATATTTAAATTTATTTTTAAGCTACCCCTTAAACACAATCCCTTATAGAAAGCAACATTGGACTATCAATGGCCTAACATCCAGTCTATGACTCATACACCCTAATATCTAGTCTAAAATATTACATCACAAAACAAAACATAACATCGTACATACACCATCCTAACTTAGGGAAAGAAATGGTGGCTTAATCCTAGTGTGTGTGCCAAGGCTTTGTGTGGTATGTCTTAGTTAAGCATTAGAGTTATGATTTTTCTAGAGTTTGGAGTTATTCAAGTTAGCATAATGTTGGTTTGATTTCAAGTTGTTTAGATGATTTGTAAACTTTAATTTCAATTTTGTTTGGTTTCATTTGATTTACACTTAGTATCTAATTGTTATGAAGAGATGAAAGAGGCTTACACTCTTCATCCCTATATTAAACCACTTCATAAACCATATTATTATAATTTGGTTTTCTTTAGTGAATAATTTATTAAATATTTTATTAATCCTAAGTTTGGGTTAACCTTAAAGGATCCTATTCAATATGAAAGACATCTTAAGATTAATCTAGTTGAATTACAATCACATAGAACATGTCATGTCATTCCTTTTCATCATCCATAACATTCATATGACTTAACACTTAGCATACTTATACATATAACATATTTTGGTATATTTGACTAATTATGGAAGCATACATTTAGAGATTGTATTTTTACTTGATTGAATTATTTGTATAGGTAAATCAAAGCTCTATCTAGATTTTAATACAAATATACAGAGGAATATAATTAAATAAGTACATGCCTTTGTTAACCAGGGAAGTGAGATAATCAAATGGCCTCCTTGGGGCTACTTAAAGTCTCATATTCCCAGGATGTACAGACTATATACTTATTATCATTCAAACATACGTAAATCAATATATGAACATAGAAAAGGGAGCACTACTTTTACATGTAATACATTCTGGTATGTTTAAATGATTATGGATGCATGCATTTTTAGTTGAAAAGCAGGATTCAAATTCTTTAATTAAATACACATACACATGTATAAAATAAGTATGCAAGTATGTGCCATTGCTAAGCAGGGAAGTGAGATAATCAAATGATCTCCCTGGGGCTATTTAAAAGCCTCATATTCCCGGGATATCCAGACTATATACTTGCTATCTTAAATACATATGAATGTATAAACGATTACAAGAATGGTAATCATGGAAGATTGGATTTTATTTGGTTGAATTATTTATACATATAATTTAAAGATCTATCCAAATTTTAATACAAATATACATAGGAATCAAATTAAATTAGTACGTGCCTTTGTTAACTAGGAAAATGAGATAATCAAATGACCTCCTTGGGGGGCTACTTAAAGCCTCTAATTCCTAGGATGTCCAAACTATATACTTATTATCATTCAAACCTATGTAAATCTATATATAAACATTGGAAAGAATGCTTCACATCCACATACTTAAGCTATAAACACAGAAAAATCCTATATGTATTTATAACTAATATCACTCCAATATTGTTATCAACTCATAGCTTTTAAAAAAAATTGGATTTATTAGTGATAATAGCCACATATAATAAAATTAGGCCAACATATGCAAGCTTACATAAGTAAATTCCATTTGATTCATTTGAATTTGAAAGCATGAATGCATGGTATCACATGGCATACAATATTTAAAAGTGATTGAAAAGGAATAACCAAACATAACCATACGATTTACTCAACTGTACTAATTCTTAAGGACAATCACATTAAATAAAATCATTTAAAGAAAACCAAAATTTCTTATTAATTTGATTTTTGGATTTTGATTAAGCTTAAAGAGAAAGAAGAATTTGGTATTTTAATGCCATTCCCATGTTGGTAATCTTGATTTGTTTAAGAAAAGATAATTAGTTAACTTTTATGATTTAGTTAGGTTAAATCGTTAATCAACCCATCTAATTACCCTTTCCTATGCTTCTTTAATTTGATTAATCATTTAATCATAAGCCACAAATGACATGTAATTTAAAGCTCTATCCAAATTGTAATGCTCCTGAAGGACCTAATGCAATTAGCTCATAATTAAAGATTAATTAAGCTAAAAAACTTATTAAGTACTTTTATAATTTTCTCACATGTAGGGGTTAATCGTATTTCCTTAAAGGTCTTTATATTCTTGAACACATAAAGAGGAACACTTAATTTTAATGTTGGTTATCTGAAGTGATTCACATTTTAAATTTGATTTGAATTGACCATTAATTTATTAATTAATTCCTTAATCAATTCAAGTTTTATTTAACTCTCTTTAATGAGATGAACTTGAAAAAGTAATTAGAAAAGAGGTCCTAATCACCCTTCCTCATCATCTCACTATTGATTAATAATTAAAGAAGTTAAATTAATTAATTATATTTTTATTTTTTGGAATATTAATTAATCACTAAATTAATTAAAAGAGTAATTACGATTGGAATTTTAAATTTCCTTCATTACCTAGCCAATAAATCTCAAGAAAAACATCAGAGACAGAAGTCATCCCATTAAATCTACATGCTAAGTTTGGGATTAATTCTCTTAGTAATTAAGGAAGTTTCAGCCATTTTTTGGATTAATTGCACATTTTTTGGATTTTTCCACAATTTGTTATGATTTTAGGAAGTTTCAGCCAAGCCTAATTAATCATTAATACCATCGGCGCAATATGGACGACTGACTTGGTAGTGCTTTCCCATGGCACCGTGGGATTGGCCATTTAAACGGTCCGACATGGTGCTAACATGGCGGCAACGGACGCATTTTTATCCCCGCCATCTGATTTAAGATCAGATGATGGGGATTAATCCTGTGGTTCCAATTGGATTAAATCAAGTCAAATCTAATGGATTAATCATAGCCGTCCATTCCAATCACATGGAATAGACGACGGCAATCCTTCATTCCCTGAGCGATGAAAGCCAGACACTATCCACCCTCCTCTTTTTGATCCAAGCTTGCCAAAGCTCATGAGACATTAGAATTGATCCCAAAATGTTCACAGAGAAGATCTAAAGGGATCCTATGATGGGATTCACATGCAATCACACTTTCCATCTTGTAGGCCTAAAAAAAATGAGAAAATGTCAGTTCGCTAGAATTTACCTCATTGGGCTCGGGTGGGTCAGATAGCTTCATCTTGAAGAGATGAAGCCCTATAGAGAAATGCACATCTTGCCACCTCATTGGTGGCTCTGTGGATTAATCCTCATCAGAAATCTCATTAGAGTTAGGCTTAGAGTGGTCCCTGGTGCTCGAATCAATCGGGAATCGATTCATTTCGCCTCGTCAGAGCTTGGTGATGGTGTCGTAGGGTTTAGAAGAGTTTGGATAGATATTGTCCTAATCCAATTTCAGGGTTGGCATTTTTAGTGATGGGGAGGCTCTGGGAACTCAGGAACACACTCATGGAGGTCATCTTGAGTTATCAAAGCTTTGAGGAATGCCAATGTGTCATTTCAAATGGGAATGAGGGGAGTATACCCCCTCCCCTCTAAAGTTTGATGGCTAGGATTGTCTCTATCATTTGTAGGCATCTGGTCACCACAGGCGATCGTAGGTGGCAGAGAATCATTGAGGTGGCTCAATTTGAGTGGGCAAGTGAGTGGAGAGTGGCTGCCAAGGGGAGGAGGTGGCTGTCTTTGGTTTCCAATTGTTTCGATGAGGAGAAGTGGGTTAGTTCACCTCCACTTGCCTCAAGGCTGGCCCAAACTAGTTTGGGTCAGGTGAGCCAATGGTCCTCATGTTTAGTTTGAGCTTAGGGTGGCTGTCAAGGGGAGGAGAGTGGGTTTGACTATCCAAATGTGAGTTTTGTCCCATTTGGAGGGCTTTACCCATGGGGTAATGGGTCAATCTGGCTTTGGTTTGGGTTGGGTTTGATTTGGGTTGACCCATGGTGATCCAATGATGGCTCATGCCAAGTTTGAATGGGTTATGACTTGGTTTGAGTGGGTTTGGCTCAATTTGACACATGTAGGTCAAATTAAGCAAGGTTGGGTTATGTTGACTAATTAGTCAAAATAGGTTAAACCAGCTTGGGTTAGGTTCAAATGAGTATTTGGGATGTTTTGAATTAATTGGTTTGATTTGGTTTTGAGTATATTTGAATTTGACTAATATGGGTTTATATGGCTCAAATGGGCTAAGTTGACTAATTTGGTCAAATTGACCAAATTGGCTTAGGTTAGGTGTTGACTTAGGTTCACTTGATCATTTGAAGATGATTGTAGGCTCTGATTTCAATCAATTTGGATTTTAGGAATGATTTAGACCAATTTGACCCTTCAGGTCAATTTGGGCTAAATAGGTCAATTGGGTTCAATTGGTCAAGTTTCAACTAAAGGTTTGATCATGTTCAATAATTAAAGTGAAATAGATTTGAGTCATTGGTTATAATCAATTTGGATTAGAGTTTTATTTGGCCTAATTTGGCCTTTTAGGTCAAGTTGGGTCAACTTCGGTCAAAGGTCTAATTAGGTTTGGTTTGGCTCAATTGATGGCCAAGTCATGTTCAAGGGTTGATTTGAAGTTGGTATGAATCATTGGTTTCAATTGATTTGGTGTAGAATGGGATTTAGTTTAATTTGGCTCATGTAGGCTAATTGGCTCAACTTGGTTAAATGACCAAATTGACTTGGTTTGACCTAATTGATTACAATTGATCAATCAAGGTTGATCAACAATCATTATAAGAGATTTTGGATAGGTTTGGTTCAATCCAATGTAGGTTGGATTGGAGTTTGGTTCAAATGGGTCCTTTAGGTCACTTTGGGTCAAGTCATTAATAGGTAATTGGCTTAAGTTGAATTGAGTTTGATTAAGTTTGATAATTGATTTAGGATTGATTGATGGCTTTGATTGTAATTGATTTAGGTTTAATTGGATTTTGGCTCATTTGGACATTTTGGGTTCAAATGGGCTAACTTGGGTTAATTTAATTGATTTTGTCCAATGGCCTTGATTATAGAGTTTGTAATGAGGGTTTGAATGGTTTGAGAAAATCAATTGAGTTTGGTTTGATTGAAGGAGGTTTGGGGTTAAATCCATAGGATTGAATCATAGGGTTAATATGGGTTTGATTTTGGCTTGGAGTTTTAGATAAGAGATTAGATTCAATTGGTATTGGTTTGATTTGAAGTTTGGTTTTGCAAGTATTTGAAGTTGGTTTTGGACTTAAGGTTAGGCATAAGTCATGGGTTAGGCCATAGGGTAGGTAGGTTCCCTTAGTCCTAAGTCATAACCTAATCCTATAGCAAATCCTCCTAAGTCCCTAGGTTCAGCTTAAGTGTTCACTTAGCCACTGGAAGTGTCCTATGATTTGAGGAAGTCTTAGTGTTTAGAAGACTTCTAGATCTAGAATGAGAAGATTGAATCCTCACTCCAAAAGTGAGGTCAACAAAAGACCCCAATGGTGTAACTAGCACATAGCACATATGGCATTGGCAAGAATGATCACACATCCAAAGGATTACAAGTGCTAACGAAGATAGTCTATACTTAAATTGAGAGGTAGGTAGAATCATGATCTTAGTGTAGTACAACTCACCTCATGCCAAGGGCATGAGAGTGTTAAGAATGTTTGGTTTGAATTGATTGAAGATTGATTTCATGTCAAGGACATGAAGAGAGATCTGCTAGGGAATCGCACATGAATAGGATTTGATTGTAAACTAGGCTTATGCCAAGGGCATAAAAAGGGAAATCCACTAAGGATTGAGATTTGATTGAATTTATTTTAATTTATTTTGGGAGGAATCCACTAGGGATGTAAATTTGATTGAATTTGTTTTGATTTATTTGATTTGATCTGTTGAAGGGAGATCCATTGGGGATACATATTTGAATTTATTTAGTTTGGTTTGTTGATTTAATTTGGACGCATACCTATTGGGGATATAAGCTTGAATCCATCAGGGATCAAGATTAGATCTATTTTGACTTGCATCCATAGGGTAGATTAATTTGGTTGATTTTTTTTATATGTTGATTGACTTGATTTAGTTTGATTTAATTTATGGACCCTATCAGTGTGCGATGGACCGCACTAAGAAGGAGGCATGGGGGTATTAACTTATCTTAGATTTACCAATCCAAAGGGGTAGCATACTAGCTGAGGGATAAGACTATCCAACCTGAGGGTTGCTTTTCGGTGTGCAATGCCTGTGCTAGGAAGAAAGCACATCGACTTTCATCTTCCAAAGTAGGATCAGCTACTGGGGTGACTTGTTGTTAACACAAAAAATTGAACCCAACCTAGGGCAACTACTGAGTGAGTTCCACTGGGGATGTTATCTCAATTCAAAAGTAGTCAAGGTTAATTTGATTTGATTTAAATTAGATTTAATATGAACCTTATCAGTGTGCAATGGATCGCGCTAAGAAGGGGCTTATATAAGCCCAGACCTATCTTAGATTTACCAGTCAAAAGGTGTAGTCTACTGGACAAAGGATATGACTATCCAACCTAGGGGTTGCCTTTCGGTGTGCAACGACAATGCTAGGAAGAAAGCGTAGGTACTTACATCTTCCAAAGCAGAAACAACTGCTAGGGTGACTTGTTGGTAGCACAACAAATCCAACTCGACCTAGGGTGACTATTGAGTGAGTGCCGCTTGGGATCTTATCTCAACTCAAGGGTATTCAAGGAGATTCCTATATAGAGCTTTGCCACTACCGAAAAGATAGGATGTATGCTTAAGAAAGGTTGCTTTGGGGGCGTTCTCCTAATCCACAAGCTAGTATATTTTATTTATTTTGTTTGTTTGTAAGTTAAACGTGGAGCCTATTTGTGTGAGAGGGACCAAACTAAGAAGGAGCCATGGGGGCTTTGACCTATCTTAGATTTACTGGCCTAAAGGAGAGTTTGCATGTCCGTAGTACAAAGCTTCCAACTCATGGTGGTTACTTGGAAAGGGGAACTGTCCAATCGAAAAGTAATCTAGGTAGTGTATATATGGGGTCGCAAAGTACATGATCTAAATAGAGTGTCCACAAGGGAGGTGCTGCTAGGGGCATTATCCCGATCCCTAAAAATGAAAGCCTATAGGTATACAGTGGCCAGCTCAAAGAGAAAACACAGGGACTTACATTTGTCTAAGCGATGTTATCCACCGAGTGGGCTGCCGTCAAGAAAAAGAAACACCAACCAACCTAAAGTGCCTGTCAGTGTGTGACGATCAATCTAAAAAGAAAGCATAAGAGACTTACATCTTCCCAGGTGGAACTGATCATCAGGACACTCTATTGTTAGCTTAACTATCCAACCTAGGGCGACTACTAAGTGGAAATTCACAAAGCAAGACTGAACCCAAACTTAAAGGTAGTCAGAAGAAAAGGAGCCGCTAGGGGACATACCTTAAACTTCAAAGATAAACTCAACCCAGTCAGTAGACGATAGCTAGTTCAAGAAGAAAGTATGGAGACTTACATCTTCTTAAACAAATTTAACATGAAGGTAGCTTATTGGCTATGCAACAAGGCATACCAACAAACAGGGCGCTCATTAGTGTATAGTCGTTAAGCCAAGAAGAAAGTGCCGAGACTTTCATCCTCCTGAGCAAGAGACCATTGGGGAGATAGACTAGCTAGATAGTGAATCAAACCAGACCTAGAGCAGCTACTGAGTGAAGGCCATTGGGGTATTATCTCAACTCAAAGTAGCCCGAGACAAAAGATTTATGTTTGTTTTATTTGTGTTTGTGTGTACTTTTATGTTTGTGTTGTGCTAATAAGGGATAGGATGCTGCTCGAGTTCTCTTACACCTACCCTAAACATGCCACAAAGACTTGCAAAGGGAAAATATTTTCAATTTGAAGAGATTTTATTTGGATTGGAGATTTATTGATGAAATTTATTTTTAAACAACATTTTATGGGTAATATTTCTTAAGGTAAAGCCCATTTATTAGAATCATTTGGTGGTCTCCTTTATGGTTGATAAGTTGGTATGATCCCCCTTGGTAGACTTTCTCTATGGCAAAAAGGCCTTCCCAAGTGGGTTCAAACTTGCCTCCCATCTTATGATGGGCAACAATTGCTCTCCTTATAACTAAAATAAACTCTCCTACTTAAAAAGCTCTAGGGCAGACCAACTTGTGGGGAGTTTGAATCATTGTGGCTTTGTACAACTCGAGATTTTGGCATGCTCGCAAGCGCTTCTCCTCCAAATCTTTGAGCTCTTCTAAACTGGCATTGCTCCATGATTCTAATACCCATTATCATCGTGTGATGGGAGTTGGACTTCTAATGGTAATCGCCTGCACCCATACACTAAGGAGAAAGGAGTAGACTAAGTTGGAGTTCTGTATGTAGTGTGGTAGGCCTAGAAAGCTTCAACTAACTACTCATGCCACAGTCATTTATTGTCATTAAGTGTCTTCTTGAGTATTTGGATAATAGTTTTGTTGAAGGCTTCTGCTAAACCATTCGCTCAGGGGTAGTAGATGGTAAAGTATCTCCAATCTTTACTATTCCTTTGAGCGAAGTTATTGATCTTGGTGCTCTTGAATGTAGTACCATTATCAAATATTATTTGGTGGGGTACCCTAAATCTATATGCGATATAGTTCCTGAAAAATTAGAGCACATGCTGAGCTTTGATCTCCCTAAGAGAAATTGCCTCTCTGGACTTGGAAAAGTAGTTAGTGGTAGCAAGGATGAACCAATGACCCTTGGAAGAAGGAGGATCAATCGGACCCACCATGTCAGTACCCCAACACTCGAATGGCTAAGAGGCTAAAGTTGGATGTAGCATGTTAGGTGGTTTGTGTAAGACCACATTGTGTACTTGGCATTAGTGGCATCGCTTAGCTACATCCAAGCAAGGATCATCAAGCCAATATTTGGTCATCTTGATTTTCTGCATTTCATTCTTGATTATGGGCTTCTTGATCTAAACATTGTAACCATAAATGATTTGATAATAGACACCATCTAGAGGGCGTAGGAAAGTTCCCTTTGCTTCATTTGATGTGCTTTGAACTTCTCTTGAGGTAGTTTGCCTTTATTTAGGTAATCAATGAAGGGTCACCTCCAATCAAGTTCTTGATACTTTTTGTCAATGGTAACCTCCCCTTCAAGAGAGTGTTTTTTGATGAGTTCAATATCAATAAGAGGAAGGACTTGCCTGTTTTGGACCTCTATTGATATGGACTCATCTTCAGGACATGCCAACTCCTTGGAAAGCTTAACTAAAGCATTTACTATGGAATTTTCTCCTCGAGGGATCTTGTAGATGGTCAATTCTAGGATTTGGGCCAATAACTCTATAGTATATTTGTGGTAATGGTGGATCCTGGGCTTTAGGACTTTATAGGACCCAACGATTTGGTTGACCACTAGTTGGGAATCCCTAAAAAAGTTGATGTTCTAGATGCTTAGCGAGATGGCTAACTCCATACTAACAATCAGAGCCTCAAATTTGGCTTGGTTGTTAGTGCAAGGATCAGATAGATGATATGAGAATCTCATAATATCATGATCCGGAGTTAGGAGAACTATTCCTACCTCTGCCTTTCCTGAAAAAGTAGATTGTGGTTCTTCTCCTCTTTTAGAGAAAGCCGTACCATCAAAATACATTTCCTAGCAGCAAATGCTAGTATCCCCTAAAGTCATGATCTATTCATTAGGGAGATCATCACTAAATGTAGAGTAAGCAAGAAGTGGGTGTGCTGCAAAAAAATCCATGAGTGCTTGTCCTTTCACCGCACGGAGGGGTACGAAAGTGAAGTCAAACTGTGATAAAATCATGGACCAAAGTGCCAATCGTCTGGATAGCGTCAGTCATGTCATGAGATATTTTAGTGGATTTATTCTAAAAATTAAGCTCAGTTTATAAGAAAGCATATAATGTTGTAGTTTTTGGGATGCAATGATTAAAGCTAGGCAATATTTCTCAATGGGTGGATAGTTTGCGTCAGCAGGAATTATACAACAACTAAGATCATAGAGCACATTCTCCTTCCCTTCGTCATTGGCTTGGGCCAATAAAGTGCAAAGGGAGTTGTCTAATGTAGTAGTGTAGAGTATAAGCGGCTTGCCCGGGATAGGGGTGGCTAGGACTAACGGCATCATCAGGTACTGCTTGATGCCTTCAAAGGCATACTAGCACTGGTCGTCCCACTTGAACTTGGCATCCTTTTTGACCAATGCTGAAAATGGTTGGAATCTATGTAATAAGTTAGATATAAATCATCTTGGATATGCCAACCACCCTTAGAATGATATGAGTTGAGTTAGACTTTTACGGGGTGGCATTTCTAATATCGCTTTAATCTTCTCCAGGTCGATTTTAATTTTATGGTGTCGGACAATGAACCCAAGAAACTTCCATAAAGTTACTTCAAATGCACAGTCCAGATGGTTAATTTTGAGGTTATATTATCTTAATTGATCAAAAACTACTCTCAAGTTAAATAAATGGTATTTCTTTTATTTTCTTTTGACCACGAGATCATCGATGTAACACTCGACATGGTGATGAATGAGTTCATCGAAGATTCATGTCATGGCTCACTAGTATGTGGCATTGACATTTTTAAGACCTTGTAGCAATAAATTCTAGTCAGGGTTCTAAAAGTAGTGTTTCTTTCATCTTCAAGTTTGATTATATCCAGATGAACCATCGATGAAAGAGAAGATTGCATGAGATGAGGAAATGTCCACCATGAATTCTAGTATTGTTAGTGGAAATTCATCTTTTAGAAATGCCTTATTTAGATCCATAAAATCAATGCATTTGTGAATTTGGCTATTCTTCTTATTAACTAGGAAGACTCTAGACAACCAGGTTGGGTATTTTTCCTCCCGGATGAAACTAGCATCGATCAGCTTCTTGACTTAAGAAATGACATGTTATTTAATGTCTAATCACATATGTCTAGGAGCTTGCTTAATATGGTTAGCATCAGGTTGTATCACCAGCTTATGGACGCTACATCAGGAGCCAATCCAGAAATCTCTTTATAACTCAATGCAAAATAGTCCTTAAACTTAGTGAGTAGCCTAACTATGCAATTAGTTTTAGTTTTATTCAATAAGGAACTGATGTATGTCAGGTGTGGATCTTCTTCAGTTCTTAAGTTGATGTCTTTGAGTTCACCAATCATTAACTTGATTTTACTCTTCAAATTTGGGCGGTGCATCCTTGACTTGGAAATCATCTTGATCATCTAAAGTTTTTAAGCACACCTCCTCATATGAGTTAATGTGATTTGAAAAGACTCTATCAGATTCCAAATAATTCCTAATGACCAAGCAGTCATCATCATCAATTTGTGATGACAAAGCCTAGTCCGGGTCTTGATTGAGAGCTTTTGCATTTATTTTTTCATAGTCTTTCGAAGTAATCTAACCTGTGCTTAGACCATTCATGTGGGATTAAACCTTTCTTTGCTAAGTTATGAACACAAGGTGAGTACCAATCAAAAGGTAATTCTATTAATTCTTTATATGAATCATCCTTAAGTTCTACATCAACTTCTTGACCTGATGATAATGCTCCAAGATAAAAATTCTAAATTTTTATAGTTTCAAATGATTTAGGGGCTTCCTTAACTGCCAAACCCTCAACTTTTTGTGAGGAAAGTGGGGTTAGAGCTAAGGTCCTTAACTGATGTCTAGCAGCTTTACATAAAGAACACTTGGATACACTTATGCTTTGCTTGGGGAACTGGTCTTCATCACTGTCTGGCTCGAGTGTCACCTCCAAAGAGATCTGCTATCAAGAAGAGCTAACTGGCGTGCTAACCACATAAGACTCATCATCTGAACTAGATTCTAAGTCTATGTGGATAGTAGATGTACTCCTGGAAGTTAAGATGAATCTCCTGGTGGGTGGTAAGTATGGAGGCCTTCCACCTCGGTGACTCCCTCTGGACTTGCCACTTCCCATCTTGGTGGAGGTTGAGTCATCCTCACCACTTGTTTGAATGGAGTAATAAACTATGGGTGGAATCTAATCTCAGGCTCCACTTCCTCCCTAAGGTCTTCTTCTCATTCCCTTTTATTTTCTTTTTCTCTTTCTTTTTCTCTTTCTTTTTCTTTTTCTTTTTTTCTTTTTCTCTTTCTTTTCTTTTTCTATGACATTGGGATTTTGGTTAAATTTATGAGAATAGTATGAGAGATAGTAGTGATCTTCATATATCTTGACTAAGGAACTTAAGTATAGATTCTTTTATGTACTAATGTACCATGTTTTATCTTGTGAATTATAAGTCTTAATCATCTATATAGAGTTAGCTCTCACCTTCTTCATTGAATCCTTTCATCATCATCCTCTCTATATAGAGTTGGGAGATGTCACTCCTTAAGTAGGCAAAGGTTCTTAAACTCATAATATTGACTGATGCACCTGGATCAACCAGAACTTTAGATATCCTAATTCTTCAAACACTATATGGGAGGGTTGGTTTCGATCATTCTAGAAGTAGGTCTTCTCTAAAAATATAACTTAGGGTCTCCTTTGAGTAGCATGCTTCCTTCTAACTAACGGTCAGCTAAGCTAAGCATATCTCTAGAATGAGCAAGGCTTTGATTAGAGATTCCCTCATCTCTTTGGATAAAATAAGGGCGTCATATATGCTTAACTTAGCTGATAACTTTCTAAGATATGCAAATATTGAAATCAACTTTGGCCTAGTCCTCTGCAAGAATATCCATAGGTGGAGCATCTTGTGGAGACGCTATCTGCTTACTAGAACCAATGACCTGTTTACCCCTATCCTGAGGTGCTACCTTAAGAGGTAGAACTTTGTCATTACGGAGGTTGACTTCAGTGACTTCTTGTGAGGAAGTTCTACCACTCAGTATACCTGCCTTCTCTTAAGGGATCTTAGAAGTAGGATGACTCCAAATCAATCTCAAAAGGTGAAGTCGATTGATTCAAATAAGGAAAGTCCATTTCTGAATCAGATGGGAATTGATTAAAATCATTTGAGCTATTATTATTTTGACTAGGAGAGCTTTCATGTAGAATGAAATTAAGAGCATTAGAAGTGGAAAATATGTAAGTGGAATCAGATTTTTTATTAATTTCTTTAATTTTGGAGGAGGTATATAATAGAAATCAAGTAAAAGTAAGTGGAATGAGGGGTTTGGTGCCCTCATCTACAGATATAATGCTCCTGTTAGAGGTGGAGGAGCTAGTGGAGGTGGTAGTATCTACAACGGTAAAAGGAGTACTAGACTCAAATGGTGGTTGCGCTACAGATCTATTTCAGGCAAGTGTATGGTGCTGCTATTAGGCTTCCACCCTCCCTGAGTTGTCCCCCATAGCTGGCAAACCTTCATTTGTGTTGGAGGTTTGAGCTGATTCAGGCACCTATAGAGAAAGTTTCTTAATTTTAGAAATGATCTTTTTAGAGGTACGAGATAAACAAAATCTCCCAACCTTCTTTTGTCTTGAGAGGATTAGAGGAATCCCCAAGAATTTCTCTAATTAAACCATATGGTTATTCTACTAACTATTCCTTGCAGATAACTATAGCTCCTGACTTATAGTTACCCTCAAGCAAATATTTGAAGGTAATGTGGTGGTAGGGGCAATATCTAGGATCATTACTTCTACCCACTTGCTATAGCTTCTTATGCTCAAGTAGCTAAAAATCAAGCTTCTTCAAGAGATTCTTGAAGATCTTCTTGACTACCTCCCTCTTGAATGAGTATGGCTAATTTAATTTTCAACAAGAGTAGGTAAAAAATAACTACCTAGCAGTGGATAAGGATACCGCTGCTGAGTAGGCTACTGTCACGTTGGTAGGGGCCATTATGGCAGTCGTGGTAGTGGAAGAGGAGGTGGTAGAGGAGGTTGTTGAAATCTAGGCCTCTCAAATTGAACTCTAGCTGGCTACTTCCCCTTATCAACTGCCATAACTATCCCATGCTTCTTTTAAAAAACCTTCTGAGGCTTGGGCTTAAATGATTGGTCTAAAAAGGGTAACTATTTGACTTTCTCTTGTAGATTAGCTTCCTTATTGATTATCTTCTCAAATATCTTTATAGTGAAGCCCTTAAGCATGAAGGTGAGTGGGCCATAGATATTCTTGAGTAGAATCTCAATGGCATGCTACTCTTGCCGCTATGGTTCGCATTCCATGCTCAGGTTGTGCCATCTAAGAATGTAATCAACAAGGGACTCGTTGAGTTTTTGTTTCTCTACAATGAGGTCACCTACAATTACTCTTTTGTTGAGCTCTTGCAAATCTCTTAATGTGGAGATGCTCTAACTCTACAAAGGTCTTCTCCAAACTGTTGGGCAGTTTGTCATACCAATCAAATGTGTCACCTGCGAGGCTACTGACAATAACAACAACAAGCCTTAATCCCACTAGGTGCGGCTACATGAATCCTTCGTCTCCATTGTGTCCTATTATGTGTCAAATTCTCATTTAAATCAAGTACACTAAGATCATATTTTATACATCTCAACCAAGTATTTTTAGGTCTACCTCTACCTTTCTTAACATAAGGCAAATCTAATGCATCTACTCTCCTAATCGGGTCATCGGATGGCCAACATTTTATGTGGCCAAACCATCTAAGGCGACTCTCCCTAATCTTATCTACCACTGGAGCTACTCCAACATTTTCTCGAATATACTCATTTTGCATTCTATCTCTAAGAGTAAAGCCACTCATCCACCTAAGCATCCTAATCTCTATAACACTTAACTTAGTCTTATGCTTCTCTTTTATTGGATAATATTCTGCACCATAAGTCATTGCAGGTCTTACCACCATCTTATAAAATTTTTCCTTAAGTTTAGTAGAACTTTCTCTCATATAATAGGCCAGATGCATTCCTCCACTTCCACCATCCAACTTGAATTCTACTAATAACATCTCCATCTATTTCACCATCATTTTGAACAATAGAGCCTAAATATCTGAAATGCTCACTCTTATTAATGACTTGTTCACCTAATATCACAACACTACCACTAGAACTTCTACAATGAAAATTACACTCCATATATTCAGTTTTAGATCTACTTAAATAAAAACCTTTAGACTCTAGAGTTGACCTCCATAATCAAGTTTATGTTGGACTCCCTCTCTAGTCTTATCTGCAAGAAGAATTTCATCAACAAAAAGCATACACCAAGGTGCATCTTCTTATAAATGCCTAGTAAGAACATCTATAACTAAAGTAAAAAAGATAAGGGCTTAAAGCTAATCCTTGATGTAATCCAACTGAAATAGGAAAATATTTTGTCAATCCTCCTTGTGTTTGGACACAAGTAATAGCTCTAGTATACTTATCCTCAATGACTTGAATATAACCAATATTAACTTTCTTTCTAGAACTCTCCAAAGAACATCTCTGGAAACTTTATCATAAGCTTTCTCTAAATCAATAAATATCATATGTAGATCCTCCTTACTTTCTTTATGCTTCTCCATCAACCCCTTAACAAATATATAGCATCCATAGTAGATCTACCTGGCATGAAACCAAACTGATTGCGAGAAACTTCTGTATCACATCGTAACCTATGCTCACTATTTCTCCCATAATTTTAATGTATGGCATTAACTTAATTCCCTTATAATTTGCACACTCTTGTGGATCACCTTTATTCTTAAATATAGGAACCAACAAACTCCTTCTCCACTCATCTGGCATCTTTTTAATCTTTAAAATGACATTAAAAAGATTTGTAAGCCAAGAAATTCCTTGATCTCCTAAATATTTTCGCACTTCTATTGGAATATTATCCGGTCCTACTACTTTTCCACATTTCATTTTCTTTAAAGCTTCACTAACATCAGATTTACTAATACGATAATAAAAATGAAATTCTCTATTTTTGTTTAGGGTATTAAGGTTGCTAAAATCAATCGATTTTCAGATCCTTCATTGAAAAGTTTATCAAAATACCTCATCCACCTATTTTCAATATCCTTTTCAAAAAAAAGCATTTTATTATTTTCATCCTTAATACCCCTCACTTGAACTATGTCTTTACTTCTCCTATCTCTTTGGTTGGCTAACTTATACATACATCTTTCACCTTCTTTGATATCTAATCTATTGTATAAATCACTAAAAGCTAAATTTTTTTGCATCATATATTGCTTTCTTAGAATCTCTACAGACACTTTATATCTTTCCCAATTCTCCGAGTTTTTACATCTAAACCAAGTTTTATAACAATACTTCTTTTTTTTTATCTTTTCTTGCACACTCTGACTCCACCACCAACTATTCTTATTAAAAGAAGCTTTCCCTTTTGATTCTCCAAGCACATCTTTAGCAACTTGCTTAATTTCACTTACTATTTTTCCCACATAATGTTAGCTTACTCATGAACATCCAAAATTCTAATCTCTTGTAGCTTGCTCTTATAAATATTTTTATTTGTGTTCTTTAAGTATCCCCATCTAATTCTAGGACAATAATTTGGTTTATTTTT
This sequence comes from Cymbidium sinense, assembly GCA_021442155.1. Taxonomy (NCBI): domain Eukaryota; kingdom Viridiplantae; phylum Streptophyta; class Magnoliopsida; order Asparagales; family Orchidaceae; genus Cymbidium; species Cymbidium sinense. The sequence continues at coordinate 43,684 of JAKCPB010001122.1, read as the reverse complement.
TCTCTTACAACCTTTCATCTTAAAATCTAAAACTAACAATCGATGTTGGGTACTTAGATTTTCACTTGGAATGACCTTACAATCTTTACAATCTAAACGATCTATTTTTCTTATCGAAAAATAATCAATATGTGTTTTACTAGATCCATTTTTATAAGTAATAATATGTTTATCTCTTTTCTTAAATAAAGTGTTAGCAACTACAAAATCATAAGCTAAAGAAAATCTAATATAGTCCTACCTTCTTCATTAGTCACTCCAAATTCATAACCACCATGAATACTTTTAAAATCTTCTACCACTCTACCAACATGTCCATTTAAATCTCCTCCAATAAATACTTTTTTTTTCAAGAGGTATATTTTGTATTAATCCCTCTAATTCATTCCAAAAATTTTCTTTTGCACTTACCTCCAAACCTACTTGAGGAGCATAGACACTTATAACATTGATAATCTTAGTATCAATAATAATCTTTAAAGCTATAATTCTATCTCCACATCTATTAATGTTTATAACATTATCCTTCAAACTTTTATCTATAATCACACCTACACCTAGTTTGACTTTTACCTGAATACCAAAGTTTAAAACCTAAACTATCAATCTCCTTGGCTTTCTCCCAAACCCATTTAGTTTCTTGAACACATAAAATATTTATCTTTCTATGAACCATAATATCTATTAATTCCATTAATTTACCTGTAAGACTACCTATATTCCAAGATCCTAACCTAATTCTAGTTTCATGGACTATCTTCTTTGCCCATCCCATAATGAACCCTTGCTTATTTAACACGCACGCATCGACGTACGGCTCTAGCATATTTTCCACGTATTCAAACTGCCACTTCCGTGGCATGCCCTAGCATTAACACAATGATTTAAAGGATTCACATCATGATTATTTCAACAAGTTTTACACAAGCTGTAGACTACCTAATGCAACCATCCACTTTTCACATCTGCAAATAACTAAAAAATAAGTGCATCACTACCACTAACATTGTAATAACTGGCCCTGAATTATGCTATATTTTCTCTTGGGTTCCCACTACTATCAAAGATCTTGAAGGATGGTGATATAAAACCCTTGTGATATTGAACTACATCAAATTCCTCTGAGGTCTACCTTTTGTAACAAATGAGCTTCCCCGGGCTTGTGCCAATGCTTATTTCACTTGTTGCTCCATCATTTTCTTTATGTCCTTTTCATGCATGTAGGTGCTATTGGTGACCTTCATAAGAAAGCTATTGGCATATTCTTCCATGGGAGTGCACTTGGGATGATCTAGGGTATGAACTAGCTCAAGCTGATCGATCTCCATGGGGGAAGGTTGTGAAACTGGGGCTTGGTTCTGTAAGGTTAGTACTACTGCCATCGAATCCTCTGCCTTCTCTCCATCATGCAAATCTGGTCATCCTTCTATTTGATTTGTTTGAGGAGGTGTTAAGTTGAGCGAGATGTGTCACCTTCCTCAACTATAACACTTTTCTAGCTGTATTTCTCCCTATGTAGGGATCCTCAGGTATCAATCATGTAGACTTCTGCTAGATCATCTAACATGTCATCCTCATCCACATCAAACTCTAGTCTACCCTCTTCTTGGTCAGACTGATAATCCCCAACTATTTGTCTCACCGCAGCACGATAGTCCTCCAAATTATCATCATCCAAATAATATTGGAAAATATGGGATGAATAAACAATTGAGCTTTGTAGAATCTATGCATTAAATACTCTACACTTATGGAGTACCCTCCCTGACTGTCTCAACTACCATAGGGACTACCTCAGTATCCCCTCCCCTCTCCTCCTCCAACTATTGTGGAGGACCAACCACGACACTCTTGGGTCGCCGCTCCTTCTTCACTATTATTGGGATGGAAGGTCAAGCAGGGGAGCTCGACCTCACCTCAACGGGTGGAGTAGATGGAGTGGGATCCTTGGGCCATAGCCAGATAACCAATGGAGAAGCTCTCTCTCTGAATGAGGGCTTATGGAACTTAGTGGGGATTATAGATGGTGGGACCTAAACTGGTGAAGGTGGATGGCGAGTGAAGTAGTGTGTGACACTGGCTACCTTTCCACCGAAGATCTCTTCCTATGACTACCAGTATCGGTAAGGACAATGTGATCAGAATGATCAGCTCTATCAGCTCACCGATTAGAAAATTCCATCAAAGTGGAGGCCGTCGATTGCCTGGTGTACCTCCTCCTCTCTCTCTCTCTCTCTCTCTCTCTTGCCCTCTTAGGCAGTCAACTTCACCTCAAAGGCCCACTCTAGGTGAATTTGATCCCTAACACTTCTAGGGATCAAGCTCCTTAGATCATGCAGTGTGCCAGACTCCAAGAATTTATGGGCTCTACCAACTATGTGAAGAATAGACTATATACCAGCATAGGGCCTCCTCCTCTATCTAGCTAGTGTCTCATACTCTATAGATGGTGGGGGTAATGCAGCTATCCTCTGTAGTCCTCCTCTCCCTCTGAAGCTTAAAGGGGGGTGAAACCTACTCTTACCCAAGAGTGGAGAAGTCTCATAGGAGGAACCCTCCTTAGCAACTTAGGAGGCTTCATCTACCTCTTTCACCGCTCGCTCATGTTGCCTGTTAATCTTGCGATTCTTGTTGCAGCATTGGGTTTTGGTGAACGGGGCTGAATGGGAACTAAAATCGACCTCAAAGGTGGGGGAGACTATCTCAAAAGCTAAGATAGCCTTTCCCTTTAGAGCAGGGGCAACAACAGAGGTGGTACTAGCCTGCACTAGGGCTATAATAGGGGTAACTAATTGAACTGGCACTGACTGAACTGGTAGGGGAACCTCAACAACCTTTCTCTTGAAAGAGGGGAACTCGAGTCGAGGAACGTAAAGTTGCTTGCTTGCCACCTCTTCTCTACTAACAGTAGTGAGGGCTAGTCCCTCACATGTGACTTTAAAGTGCTCAAGCCAAGCCCAAACTGATAGGGTCATCGGGTGGTATCCGTGGCTAAATCCACACCGAGCGAAGGAAAATATCGCCCTAAGGCATGGCTAAAAGACTAAAAGGAAGGAGAAAGAAGACGGGGCTGGTATCTCTGCTACACTGTTGGAAAAGAGAACCGAATTAGCCTTTGCTTTGATGTTGTCTTGAATTGTCAATTTTGATTTGACTTTTGAATTGGAACCCTCATTTAATAAATTTGGGTATGCTAAATGGGGTTTGATTATTTGTAGGAGGGATTTGGAGATTTGAAGGAGAGATTTTTGTTTTGATTCTTTGGATTGTACTTTTGGATTTGCTTTTGATTTTGTTTTGGAACCAACATTCAATAAATTTAGTTATGTTGGATGGGGTTCAATTATTTTGGGGAGACTTTTGGAAATGGGATTGATGTTTTCTTTTATTGGGGTTTGATTGATTTTGATTTTGAGTTGGAACCCTTATTTGGCAAATTTTGGTATGCTGAATGGGGTTCAATTGTTTGTTGAAATTTTTGAGAAGTTTGGGAAAATGTTTTGTTTTGTTTGATGTTGGTTGTTGTTTGTTGATGTTTGATTTTAATTTATTTTGAAAATGGGACTCTCATTTAACAAATTTGTTATGTTAAATGAAGTGAGTGATTTTGATGTAAAATATTTTGAATATTTTGAAAAGGGATTTTGTTTGTTATTGTTGTTTTGATTGATTTTGATTTCAAAAGAGAACCCTCATTAACAAATTTTGGTGTGTTAAATGAGGTTCAAAAAAAAGTTTTAAAATTTTTGAAGAAAGGATTTTTTGTTTTTATTTGTTTGATTTTGATTTTGAAAGAGAACCCTCATTTAACAAATTTGTGTATGCTAAATGGGGTTCATTAATTTTATTTTGAAAAGACTTTTGAGAAATTTAAAAAAAATGTTTTTTTATTTTGCTTTGGATTTTATTGAAATTTTGTTGAATATGAGATGAACCTTTCTTTACCAAGCTAGTGGTGAGAGGTTCTTAATTTTATTTTATTGATGTTTGGTTATTTTTTTTCTTTCTTTGATTAATTTATTTTTTACCTATTGGGGGACTAAATAGGGGTTTTAAGACCTACTATGAGTGAGGTCCTAAAACCTAAATGATCTTGGCACCTTTGCTTAAGGATAAAATAAGCAAAGTGTCAATAGAAAGAAATATGGTCTTGGGATTATATAACATAAGTCCACTATCAATGCTTGGAGACAATAATTATCTACTAGAGATAGAGAGAGAAATAATTCCCAATGGAGTCCCCAAAAAAATCTGTGGTAATTATTTTCGAATGCGTTCATGTGGACACCACACAGATCGTTTGGGGTACTTATTGAAGTGATTGGGTGCAACATTTAGGTATGATGTACTATCTCAAAAGATAAAAAAATATCACTATAAAATAGACCTAATCACCTAATAAGGACTCCTAAGGCATGATGGGTCTCCGTATATACCAGAGGTTCTTCCCTTACTTTACACAGAAAGGTAAAGTAGGGTTTATTTTATGCCAAGTTCTTTAGTTCTCTATGGAATCAAGCCTCCATAGTTAATTACATCCTAAGAAATAGGATTTCTTAAGAAAACTCTCGATTAAAGTTGTCAATTATTATCTCCAAAGATTTCAAGGTTAGGACTATCAATAAATTGGATATTTTCAAAAATCAAATGGGATTGTTCAATTTGAAAATTTATTTCAGAATCCAAAGAGGAATAAGTAAGAAATGCTCATCATACTAGAAAGCCTAGTGAGCATTCCAACATATCCTATGATGAGGCTTTATATTTTTGAAAGTGAGAGGATTTATTTATTTGAGATGAAATTTTATTATATGGTTAGGGATTATAATCCATCAACATAAGATTGTGGAGATACCAAAGAGGTGAGGATTTATGCTTGTAGCCTGAAAGAAATAAGCAATCTCATATCATAAATCTAAGGAGCTTTAACATAAGTTGAAGCACGACCTAAATATAAGCAAAAGAGGACATGAGGATCTATTCCACAAGAGAAGATAGACTCATCCGACTCTTCTAGACTTACAACAATCTAAAGTGGTCGCCAACTAACACCTCCTACAATTCAAAACCATGTAAGACGGTCTTATGTAATTTTAAGATGATTAGGTTTGTTATCTAATTTGGAAAGAGTCTAGAGTCCTAAACTCACTCCCTAAGATACTAGATTATGTTTGGTATGAGCATGTGACTTAGACTAAAAATGCAAAATCATTTCAAGTTTTATATTACTTTGACACATTCATTTTGACAAAGTTTTTGGAATTTCTTATGCCTAAATGCATGATGAAATTTAGTTATTGGTCAAATCAAAAGAGAAAGAGGGTGAAGCACCATCATAAGGAGTTGCTCTCATAGGTCAAGTGGTCCCTAAAGTGCAATAATGTAGGCCCTCATTTTACGAGAGTGGTATAATATGATATGCATGATGTGGGACATACAACAATCAACTAAGGGGTTGCTAAATCTTTTAATATTTTTTATTACAACCTAGGCCTTAGAATAAGGTTGAAAGTCATTTTAAATTTTAGTTATAGTTGTTAATTGGGTAGAAAAATTAATTTTTCCCTAAGAGCCTTCCACATCTAGGCCACACATTCAAACATCAAATTTAAGAAACTATGAAGAAGATGTAATTCTATTGCACAATATAAACATAACATCAACCATTCATGCATAGATTTTATAAGAATAAAAGTGATGTGGCGTATTATGTACACCTCAAAAAGAGAAAAGATGGCTAGTCGAGCTCTACCCTTATATAACTCGGAATTGTAAAATAATAATTACAATTAAAATTGAATACATACTATGGGGGTCTTCACTTCTTCATTTCTTCTTCCTTCTTTCTCTTGATTTTATCTGCTTCAAGGCATCACAGGGTACCATAGGACTAAGCCTTCTAGCTGCTGTTCATCGTAAACCCTGTAGCACTAATCCAAATTCTTATTGCAAAATTATATTTTTGGAAAAGTAAATCTAACTATACCTACAAAACAAAGGTTTGCTAAAGATACATACAATCCTAAGAAGTTATATTTCATAATTTGGACTTAGCACCCTACACATGGGTAACCATGCCCATATGTCCTAACTTGGATTATTCTTAGGGGCATAAGTAACTTGCAAAGAGAACATTTAAATTTATTTTTAAGTGGCCCCTTAAACATATTCCCTTATAGAATGTAATATTAGACTATCAACAGCCTAACATCCAATCTATGAATCATACACACCCTAATATCTAGTTTAAAACATTACATCATAAAATAAAATAGAACATCATGCATACATCATCCTAACTTAGAACTAGAAATGATGGCTTAATCCTAGTGTGTGTGCCAAGGCTTTGTGTGGTATGCCTTAGCTAAGCATTAGAGTTATGATTTTTCTAGAGTTTGGAGTTATCTAAGTTAGCATAATGGTGGTTTGATTTCAAGATGTTTAGATGATTTGTAAATTTTAATTTATGTTTTGTTTTATTTCATTTTATTTATACTTAGTGTTTAAGTGTTATTAAGAGATGAAAGAGGCTTACCATCTCCATCCCTACCTTAAACCACTTCCTAAAGCATGTTACTATAATTTATTTTTCTTTAGTGAATGGTTTATTAAATATTTTATTAATCTTAAGTTTGGGTTAACTTTAAAGCATCCTATAAAATATGAAAGGCATCTTAGATTAATGTAATTGAATTTCAATCACATAGAACATGTCATTCCGTTCCTTTTCATCACCCATAACATGCTTATGACTTAACAATTAGCATACTTATACATACAACATATTTTGGTATATTGAATGATTGTGGATGCATACATTTAGAGATTGTATTTTTACTTGATTGAATTATTTGTACATGTAAATTAAAGCCTCATATTCCCGAAATGTCCAGACATTATACTTATTATCATTCAAACATATGTAAATCTATATATGAACATAGGAAAGGGAGCACTACCTTTACATGTAATACATTTTGGTATGTTTAATTGATTATGGATGCATGTATTTTAGCGAAAAGGAGGATTCTCATAACATTAAATACATAAAGAAGTATGCAAGTATGTTATAAAGAGCCAAGAAAGTGAGATAATCAAATGACCTCCTTTGTATTTAAAGCCTCGTATTCTATGTTTTATTTATATCTTATAAATACATATGAATGTATTACAAGGATGGTATTATGAAATTATTTAAATTTATTTGCAAATAACTAAATGAAGTGAGATAATCAAATGACCTCTTTGGGGCCACTTAAATCCTCGTATTCCTGGAATGTCCGACTATATATTATTTATCATTCAAAACTATGTAAATTTATATATAAACATAGGAAAGAAGGCTTCACATTCACATGCTTTACATGCAAATCTTATTTGTATTCATAACTAATATCACTCTAAATACTATTATCAACTCATAGCTTTTGAAAAATAAATTTAGATTTATTAGTGATAATAGACACACATATAATAAAATTAGGCCAACACATGCAAGCTTATAAAAAAAAATTCATTTGATTCATTTGAATTTGAAAGCATGAATGCATGAGGTCACATGACATACACAATCTAAAAGTGATTCAAAAGGAATAGTCAAACATATCCATATGATTCATTCAACTATACTAATTCTTAAGGACAATCACATTAAATAAAATCATTTAAAGAAAAACAAAATTTCTTATTAATTTGTTTTTTTATTTTAATTAAGCTTAAAGAAAAAGAATCATTTGATGTTTTAATCCCATTCCCATGTTGGTAATCTTGATTTGTTTAAGTAAAGATAATTAGTTGACTTTTATGATTTAATTAGGTTAAATCATTAAGAAACCCATCTAATTACCCTTTCCTATGCTTCTTTAATTTGATTAATCATTTAATCATGAGCCACAAATGACATGAACATGAGGGAAAATAAAATTGCAATGCTCCTAAAGGACCTAATGCAAGTGGCTCATAATTAAAGATTAGTTAAGCTAAAGAATCTAATTAAGTACTTTTATGATTTTCTCACACTTAGGGGTTAATCATAATTTCCTTAAGGCTCTTTAAGTTATTGAATACAAAAGACAAACCCTTAATTTAAATGTTGGTTATTTGAAGTGATTGACATTTTTAATTTGAATTGAATTGACCATTAATTTATTAATTAATTCCTTAATCAATTCATGTTTTAATCAACTCCCTTTAGTGAAATGAACTTGGAAATGTAATTAGGAAAGAGGTCCTAATCACCCTCCCTCATCATCTCACTGTTCATTAGTAATTAATGAAGTTGAATTTATTATTTGTCTATTGTATGGAATATTAATTAATCATTAAATTAATTAAGAGAGTAATTATGGTTTGAATTTCAAATTTACCTAATTACCTAGCCAATAAATCCCATGAAAATCATGGGAGCCAGCAGTCATCCCACTAAATCAACATGCCAAGTTTGAGATTAATTGCCCAAGTAATGAAGGCTTAATTAAGCTAATTAAAAAAAAATTAAAACCTTAATTAAGCCTTAATCACTGTTCAAAATTAAATGGAATTATATTTATTAAGCTCTTCTCTATTTTAACTTTCTAAAGAGTATTTATTTGCATTTTTTAGATTTTTCTACAATTAGTGATGATTTTAGGAAGTCAATTAAACACATTTTTAAGCCAAATTAATCCCTAATCCTATTGACCCGACATGGTAGTGCTTTCCAATGAGATTGGCTTTTAAATGGTCTTAATGTTGGCGACGTGGTGGCGGTGGATGCGCTTTCATCTCCTCCGTCTGATCTAAGATCAGATGATGGGGATTATTCCTGTAGTTTCTATAGGATTAAATCAAGTGAAATGTAAAATATTAATCATAGTTGTTCATTCCAAATATGCGAATTAGACAGAGGATGATCTTTCATCCCCTTAGCAATAGAAGACGGACACCGTCTGCCCTCCTTGATTCGATCCGAGCTAGATGGAGCTCATGAGACATAAGAATCAATCCCAAAATGTTCATGAAGGGGATCTAAAGAGATCCGATGATGGGATTCACACGCAATCACACTTTCCTTCACAAAGGCCTAAAAATTTGAGAAAATGTCAATTTGTTAGAATATACCGTAGAGCTCAAGATGTGAGAATTGATCAAGGTATTTCATCATGAAGAGATAAAGCCCTAAGAAGCGTGCATCTTGCATCCTCGTTGGTGGCTCTGTGGATCTATCATCGCCAAAAACTCATCGAGTTGGAGTGGTCCGAGCTCGAATCAATCAGGAATCATTTCGTTTTGCCTCGCTAGAGTTTTGAGGAGTTTGGATAAATATTGGCCTTATCTTATTTTGGGCTTGGAATTTTCGGTGATGGGGAAGCTCTGGGAACTCGAGAACATGCTCAGGGAGGTCGTCTTGAGTTGCAAAAGCTTTGAGGAATGCTAATGTGTCATTTCAAATGGGAATGAGGGGAGTATACCTCCTCCCCTCTCCAATCTAACGGCTAGGATTATCTCTATCATTTGTAATTATCTGAGGCATACTGCGGTGAGAATCATTGAGGTGGTTCAGTTTGAGTGGTCAAGTGAGGGAGAGTGGCAAGGGGAGGAGGTGGTTGTCCTTTCCAACTATTCTAATAAGGATGGGTGCTCACCTCCACTTATCTCATGGTTGTTCCAAACAACACTGGGTTAGGTGAGTCAGTGGTCCTCATGACCATTTGGAGCTTAGGGCAGCTTCCAAGGTGAGGAGAGTGGGTTTGACCACCCAAATATGGGTTTTATCCCATTTGGAGGGCTTTACCCATTGGGTAATGGGTTAATCCAAGTTTGGTTTGGGTTGGCTTTTATTTGAGCTGACCCATGGTGACACAAGGATGGGTCATGCCAAGTTTGAATGGGTTTGGGTTTTGTTTAACTGGGTTTGGCTCAATTTGACCCATGTAGGTCAAATTGAGCTACGTTGGGTTAGGTTTACCAATTAGTCAAATTGAGTCAAACCATGACTTGGGTTAAGTTCAAATGAGCATTTGGGATGTTTTTAATCAATTAGTTTGATTTTTTTAAGTATATTTGAACTTGACTCATATGGGTGGTCCATATGGGTCAAATGGGATAAGTTGACCAATTTTGTCAAATTGACCAAATTGGCTTGGGTTAGGTGTTGATTTAGGTTCACTTGATCATCTGAAGATGATTGTAGGACTTGATTCCAATCAATTTGGATTTTAGGAATGATTTAGACCAATTTGATCTTTAGGTCAAATTGGGCTAAATGGGTCAATCAATTCAATTAGTCAATTTTCAACTAAAGGTTTGATCATGTTCAATAATCAATTAGAAATAGATTTGAATCATTGGCTACAATCAATTTAGATTAGATTTTGATTTGGCCTAATTTGGCCTTTTAAGTCAAATTGGGTCAACTTGGGTCAAAAATGGGTTTGGTTTGGCTCAAATGATGGTCAAGTCATGTTCGTGGGTTGATTTGAAGTTGGTATGAATCATTGGTTTCAATTGATTTGATGTAGGATGGTATTTAGTTTAATTTAACTCATGTAGGCTAATTAGGTCAACTTGATTAGGTGATCAAATTGACTTGGTTTAAACCAATTGATTGCGATTGATCAATCAAGGAAGATCAACAATTATTGTTAGGAGGTTTTAGATAAGTTGGTTCAATCCGATTTGGGTTGGATTGGAGTTTAGTTTAAATGGGTCCTTTAGGTCACTTTGGGTCAAGTGAGCCTAATAGGTCAAATAGCTTGATTTTGGGTTGAATTGAATTTGATTGAGTTTGATAATTGATTTGATTGATTGATGTCTTTGATTGCAATTGATTTACGTTTAATTGATTTTGGCTCATTTGTACATTTTGGGTTCAAATGGGCTAGTTAATTGAATTGATTTTGTCCAATGGGCTTGATTGTAGAGTTTGGAATGAGGGTTTGAATGGTTTGAAAACTAATTGAGTTGGGTTTGATTGAAGGAGGTTTGGGGTCAAATCCATAGGATTGAAACATTGGGTTAAGATGGGTTTAATTTTGGCTTGGAGTTTGGATATGATGTCAAATTCAATTGGTTTTGGTTTGAGGTTTGGTTTTGCAATGATTTGAAGTTTTGGACTTAAGGTTAGCATAAGTCATGGGTTACCATAGGGTAGATTTGTTCCCTAGTCCAAGTCATAGCCTAATCCCGTGGAGAATCCTCCTAAATCCCTAGGTTTGGGTTAAGTGTTCACTTAGCCACGAACCCTATGATTTAAGGAAGTCTTAGTCCCTATAAGACTCCTAGATCTAGGATGAGAAGATTGAATTTTCACTCTAAAATTGAGGTCAATAATTCTCTTCGTGAGTTAGATCTACAAGAAGCAAAAGAATCGGGGAGCTAAATGTACCATAAAGTATGCATGAGCCCAGTTAGTGCCAAAAAAATCAATATAGGAGAAAACAAACAGAAAAAACTAAATTTAAATAGGTAATTCATGCTTCTAAGAGGACTCATCCTAAGAGAGAGAGACCATGAGGAGAGACAACCCCTATTAAAGCGACCGACATCATTCGTCTCATCTTGCATACAATGATTTGCTTGAGTACAAGTTATTATGCACCCAAGCATTCAAATAAAATAACCTGCCCCACTAGTTTGAGCTACTATATTCGAGAAGTTGTAACTCAACATATATAACTCACCTACTCTTTAGATCATTGGCAAGTCATTTATGCAATCTGAGTTAATGTGTACTTTCTTTTGTAGCCACCTCAATCTTTTAAAAGAAAATTATCAAGGAGCCATGGATCTTTTCTTTTAAATTACTTAGTTCTAAGGGAATTAGTGGAACTTTCATATTTATATCTTCTGGTTCTCTTTGTATTCTCAAAGATATTAATATTTAATATACTTTCTTGTACTTTCATGTTATATTTTTTATTTACTTTGTTTAAATTAAACTAGCATTGCTTTCTACATGCCTAAATAAAGGTCCTTCATCGCTCCATGTATAAATTTTAATTCAACACAATCCATAGGAAATCACATTCAAGTCATAAATCCAAGGTCTATCTAATAAAATATGTGCTATCTCAATCACTGAATACAATATTCATAACTACATATCTTTATAGGCACAAGGCACATAGGTATGATGGGTAAGGTGGTGCAATTCAACTTTTATTAAATGGTTTAGGATGAGATTCTAGCTTAAGGTTCATCTTAAAGAGTGTATATTGAAATGAAATTCATACCACCAATCTCATAAAATATCAACATGCACCTCTTCTCCTTATAAAATTCATAGATGGCGAAGAAATTTCTTCTTCTCAAATCATCATACTTAGTTACTCGAATACACCTAATAACAATCATCTTGTCTATGACATGGTCTAAGTCCTCATTAAAAGATGGGTATCATTATGCATCTTCTCAACTACATTAATTATACCTTCTTATTTTTCTACTTCTTCTTTAGTATCCTCTAAAAATATGATTATTGCTTCACATTGATTTTAAATGTGTTCATTCTTATGGAGGTTGAAGCCCTCTATATCTTTAGTCTTAGAAGATGATTTAGTGTCAATTATTATTGTGTTTAGAACTAGAGGATGAAGGTGCTTGTCTAGTAGTACATCATTAGTTAAGATAAAAGGTTGCATTATAAGTGGAAATTAAACTCTTAGATCTAGATGATGAGGCTTCTTTCTTATGCTTTTCAGTGAGCAAAGAATAATGAAAGGCATTCTCAAGGGTCTATGGGTCCTCTAACTCCAACTTATTCTTAATGTCACTCCTAAGGCCCTTAACAAACTTATTTGCTAACTACACTTCAAATCAATGTAATCAAGTCTAATCCTCAAATATGTTTGTGTACTCCACAACCAGTCTATTTCCAAGTCTAAAAGTGTGTCACCAATCATTGATGTAATTTTTTCTCATTAGTTTCTATTATAGTATTTGGCCAAAAATAACTCTTTCATCTATACCCAAGTAACGATTTGGCTATCCAGTATCCCTTTCTTTAATCAGGATGTTGTTCCAATAGATCAAGGCATGGCCTACAAGTTTCACTATGAGATATATAAACTTTAATAGTCATCAATATGGTACAAATTAATGAACTTGTTCCTCATGTAAGCTAATCAAAGAACCCATTAAGATCATTAATTCCATCACATGTGGGCATCACCCTTAAACTTCTAAATGCACACATTTGAAGCCTCAAGGTTTCTATTATAGTCAATCCTAAAGATATTTCTCAAAGGAATGTCTTCTAGGGTGATGTGTTCTCTATAGTTATGAATGAGCTCTTCTATTAATAGGTTAGTCACCATATTACTTAAATTATAGGTGGGGTTTGTGCTCTAATAGTAATATTTTTATCTTTTCAAAGTTTATCACTAGGTTTTGGATGTTGTTACATTTCCCCTCTAAATCATCTTCTTCTACTCTCTTAATTGTGTTATCCATTTGATCATTTATATAAGATTTAAAAAGCATGCTGACATAATTAAAGGTATAATATGAAATTGATTTTGAAATTTTAATTTTTAAAAGATGCAATGTTGATACCAATCCTTATGATAAAATATAAGAAAATGACACACCAAATGATAAATGTAAGCCTTCACTATCAATGAACCAATGTCTATAAGGCAATTTAGTGAGTAAAGCTAATAGTAGGTGGGAGGTTAATGACTTCCTTTAGATGAGAGATGCACAACAGTTGTGATGGTAGGCTATGTACAAAAAATGTCAACAAATCAAACTAAAAGGCTAGTGTGAAAAATGTCACTATTATATTCTAGCATATAGTATATCGATCAATAATTCTCAGAGGAGATTTGAGTGAATATAGAAAAAAAACTAAAAAAAAAGATTTTATGGATAAAAATTGACATTGGTCAAATGGATACATACCAAGCTATAAAATATAAATATAGACTCTATGACACATCATATGTAGACATATGCACGTATTTTAGATGCCATGTGACTTCTATTGCTACTCATAGTTTGAATAACTCACCCATGTTAAGTAAGAGGAGAGTGTGACATAGTATTATGGTGCGAGTGAGAATCTTTTGGTAATTTGTTCCAAGGTGAGTCACTTCTATTCTTTGTGGATTTAGTTTCACAAGTATTGATTTCTTGGAAGAGTGGTGAGTTTCTGCTTAGTTCAAAAAGTGGATTCTTAGAAGCTAATATGGCTTTTATTGTTAAGTCCTATTAATCGAGGTGCTGAGTGGCCAGAGTGCCAACCATAAGAGTTTATAATTTTTTGCATGAATATAAGTGTGCTCATTAAATATTTTTGTTCTGACATGTGTCATAAAATATTTTTGCAAAATTTTGTGATGCTTTCTATATTTAATGCTTGACATGATTCCTATATTTCTTAGAACATTTTACCATGCCTATATATTACATTGATCATTATTTGGTAAGACTTTATTATGCAACCTCTTTTAATCTAGAGAGTGGATCTCTTCTCATGTGAGTGCTTTTCTACTTTTTTTTTGCTAGTCTTTTCACCATTGAGCTAGTCTTTCTATGATTATTATCATGAAGACTTTGAAAAGCATCCACTATCTTTATGAAAATTATGGTGAACAAGTCCAAACTTTCAATTTATTGCTTGAGGCCTTTTAAGGATATTTCTATAGTAATTCCAACTACTCGAGTGTGTGTTGCTCATGAAGATAAATAAGTTATACATTCCATTTGACCATATTCAATTTGGCCTCTTATTCTCTCTCTACATCAAGTGGGTTGATATCTTGAATTTTTATGGAGTGGTACTCACTCATGTATTACCAGATTTTATAGTGATTTTTTCAACCTTCATTATATATTTAAAGCACTAGTGTTAGGTATGGAGCTTAACTTATTTTTTGCCTTTTTTTTTAGTAAAGATTCACAAAGATGGGATTGTCTAGTTCTTGGAAGTTCATATGAAAATAATTATTTTAACAATCAAGGTGAGAAATTGGCATTCCAAACTTTGCTTCATAAAATCCTCAATTGAGTGAGTAGTGATAACTGCTCCCACTCCCTTCATTGCCGATAAAGTGGTGGTTTCTGAGCTGAGTGCTAAGGAGGCCTAGACTTTGTGAAAGTTGGAGGGAAAGATGCTCAATTTCAAGAATAGCCTCTAATTCAACAAAATATATAACTAAATCTATGGTATGCACTTGTAATTGAAGAGCTTTATTCTTCCATATGCTTTTTCATGTTTTCATCTATAAACCGGCTTCTTTAGGCAATGATGTATGTACCCCTTTCTCGACCTTGGGGTTGTCAAATTTCTTAGTGAGTTTGAGGAATGTTAAGAGACTGAAGGTGAGTCTTTATTAATTGAGTCTATCTTTTGGAAGTTTATCAAAGAGGTTGGGTTTATTTTTACTCTCAAAAGGTCTAAGAAGAGACCACTAAGTCCTATTCTTTGAGCTTTGTTGAGTAAGAAAGGCACTAAGGCAAAGGAGATAGTTAAAGAAACTCACAAAACTTATCTCAAAATAATTATACACCAAATATAGTTGATCTAATGGGTGATGTTTTAAGTTGGGACACTTGATGTTTTGTACATTAGAGACAATCTATGAAGAGCTCCCCACTAGCCAATTCCCTTACGCCTATAACGCGCTCAAGCAATAGAGTGGCAGTCAACTTGGGAGCTAAGTAAAGAGTTTATATTAACAATAAAAGCTCTTATACCTAATTAATGCCATAATAAATTTAAATTTCCTTAGATTTATGTTAAATCATGTTTATTTTATCATTTCAAACATTTGGAATGATTTCATTTTCTTAAATTTTGGTGGGTTGACCTTTGATGTGGTGGGACCCACAAAAGTCGAACCTATGTTAAAGGCTTGACCATTTTTTACCTTAATTTGGATTTAGATTTCTTTTATTTGATTTGATCTTATTTTGTTATAATTTTTTTTAGGTTTGTTTTGACTTTATTTGATTTTCTTTTGGATTTAATTAATTTTGAGCTTAAATAGGGTAATTAAGTTAACCATCTTAACCACCTTATTTTAAACTCAAGTTACAAGTTAAATATGTTTGATCTTTTTTAAAAAAAAATTCTTTGTTTATGTTTGTGTTTGAGATTTTGGTTGAGTCTACCTAAACCCATTATGCTAGACCAAGCCCAAAAGGGTTCACAAGGTAACTAGGTGTAATGTCCTAAGTTAGGAGATTCATAATCCATGATTAGGTGTCCTAATTACTAATTACAAAAATGATGTTAACCTCTTCCAAAAATGAGGTCAACATACCTTACCACATCAACATGTTTTATTATTTTAATCAATTTGATTGTTGGTGTATTTATATTGTTTATGCAATAGAACTAAATACTTTGTTTAGGTTTTTTAAAAGTGTGTTGTTTATTGTATGGCTTAGATAATGGTATGCTCTTTAAGGACTTGAGTTTTTTTGCCCCAACTAATTAAAATTAAAAATTAAAAAACTTAAAACCTAACATTAATATGCATTAATCAACTAAAAGCTTTAGAAAATTAGGTCTATGATGAATGAATAACACCATGCATTCATCTTGTCTTCTCTCCTTGAAATATGTGGGATCTTCACTCATTATATGAAGAGGGGCCCAAAGGGGTCGGATCTAAATTAAACTAAGATCTATCATGCCCAAAAGGGCCAGATCAGATCCACGATGTCCAAATGGGCCAGATCAAAAAACCTAAATTTAGATTCCATCATACCGGAAGGGGTTGGATCTAAATTAAACTAAGATCCATTGTGCCCAAAAGGGCCAGATTAGATTCACCACATCTAAAAGGTCCGAATCCAAAATCTTAATTTAGATTCCATCATACCCAAAGGGGTCAAATCTAAATTAAACTAAGATATATCATGCCCAAAAAAGTTGAATTAGATCCACCATGTCCAAAGGGGTTGAATGCAAAAGGGCTAGATCTAAACCTAAATTTAGATTTCAATATAACTAAGAAGAGTGAGTTTAAATATAAACTTGCATAAAAGACTAAATTGAAAAAGCTCACATGCATAGCTCATGCATAAATTTAGAAATTACTAATAATTTATAAAACATCTCAAAGCCACATGCTTCTATTCCAAAAATATTATAGGTTGGCTATGATGTTTATCTAGAAAAGGCTAGATGATATGCCTTCTATTGAGCCAACTAAAGAGTAGATATGGGCCATTATTGAAGCTCATGATCCAAGTGGTATAGCTAGGATATAGAATAAGTGATCATGGAACAAAGATATGTTAAGATGCAGAGATATTTTTTATGATTCATTTATTCAATCATCACATCGCCCACTATCTGAATCATAATCTCTATGAGGCAACAACCCAATTAACTGGGTAACTAGATTAAAATTGAGGCATAGTCCTGATGTCCCTTTAGACCGAGTCACAGATCACCTTAACTTTGGTGATCAGAATGTGCTATAGCCAAGACAGCTTCCGCACATAGTCACTAGGTTGGTTATTGTATATTACATCATGAAGCGAAGATTGGTATCCAAAATAAGTATTTGGCACTACATTATCAGCTATCAATGGGTATGTTTACTGGGCTCAACACCACTTGTAGATGCATTGTGATGTTCTCATAAGGGTAGGCATATATCAGGTAGTCTATGCATCACTCTTTGACTATAGTCTCCTTCCTTTCACATGGATCAGAAGTATAGTGGAACACAAGGATAGGGCCAATAATACTTATTGGATCGGTCCACATGAGATGATAATAACTATGTAAAATATATAAGATATAGCAGAACTTCTAGTTATAAAAACTCCCTATGAAGAATGCATCCTACCAGATCATGAGCTTTTCTAGCGCCAATTAGATGGCCAGCATGGAAGATGCAGTTACATATATTCTTTAAGGTTGCATCTTACCTTGGCTCATTATCAAAGACTATCTAAAGAATAGAGGACTAGTCTACGCATCACTCTAATTTCATTTAAACTGAAATTAATTCAAAATTAATGGGGGATTTTGGATTTAATGGATTCTACTCACTAAGATGAATACATAGAGCCTTCATTTATATTTTTGGATTTATAGTTTATTTTATATGATTTTTTGTAGTTTGTAGCATTTTTTTAAATGTTTATTTAATTCAAAAAAATGGGAAATTTCTTTTTTAAATGGCAATGTCGAGTTGGCATCGTGTGGAGCTAGTTGCCACATGGCATTGTGCCATTAGGCCAAGCAGATCCTACGTCAAAAGCGGTGAC
Organism: Cymbidium sinense; assembly: GCA_021442155.1. Lineage (NCBI taxonomy): Eukaryota > Viridiplantae > Streptophyta > Magnoliopsida > Asparagales > Orchidaceae > Cymbidium > Cymbidium sinense. The sequence continues at coordinate 25,471 of JAKCPB010001122.1, read as the reverse complement.
CATGTTGGACGATCATAATTTCACCTGTGATTCTCTGTATGGGATTAAAAAAAATAATGATATGACTAGATCAAGGTCGTCAGTTTCTAGCAGAAAGAATGGATGGTGGAGATCACTCCCTTATTCTCGTCGGCAAGAAAGAAACATCACCCATCGAAACTGATGGATTTTTGGTGATCTAAGACTTGAACATAATTTTGATTACAAAATGATCAAGGATCGATTTGCAATCAATCCATATGGTTTGATCTCTTTGGAGATCAAATTCTCTTCAAAAAGTTCAAAAAAAAAAATTTAAGGAGTCAGTTTTGAAGCATACCTCATCGGCGGTGATCCCTAGTGGTCGCCATGCTCTAAGAACCTTTACCTCGACGTGTCAAAGTTGTGGCAAAGTTTCTTAGCTTGCCTCCCTGACAAACACCATGGAGACCATCTCTTAGTCATTTATCATCAGTTTTTTCCATTCTCTAGCTCGCCGGTGGAGACGGACCTCGAGGATGGTTTGTTTGAGGTCGCAACCATCCATAAAACATGTAGGGAGAGTCAATTTGGCTTGGAATGATCTCCCTCTCCTTTTTTCATTGGAGGCCAAGAGCTTCACTGTCGTCTATAGTGGATTTTTAACTTGTCGGCAGTGAAAGCCCTGGGAGGCTTCAAATTAGCTTATGTTTATCTTATGGATGTATTGGAATGAAAATAGGTAGAGGAAAGGGAATCTCTCCTCTCTTTCCATACATGACCAAAAGCTAATTTTAAATCTTTAGGTGGCCAAAATCTAGCCACCAATGGGAAGAGGCTTGGCCAGAAGGTGGGTTTAGTCACTCTTAGACTTGTGAGATTTTTAGATGAAAGGTTTGAGGGGAGGAAGCCTTTTGCTCCCCTTTCTCTCCTTGGTCTTAGACTTGTGAGATTTTTAGATGAAAGGTTTGAGGGGAGGAATCCTTTTGCTCCCCTTTCTCTCCTTGGTAGAGAGGCTCCTTGCTTGGATTATGTCTTGCTTTCTATCTTGCTATCCCATAGAGGAAGCCATGTCTTTTTTGGCTAAAGTGATGGCCACTTTAGTCAAAACTGATGGAAACACCTTCCAAGAGGTGGTCAAGCAATTGGATAAAATTCAAGGCCATTAAGATGATGAGGGGAGGAAGAATCACGAAGGTATCATGGCTTAGAAAAACTTTGTTTGCATACTCCACCTCATCTCTCTTTGAATTTTTATTTTATAACTTTTGGCCTCACCACCATAGCCCTTAGGCTAGTGTTTGGTTACCCAAATCAAACATAATGTGAATTTTAGGTTGAACCCAAGTCCACTTGAGTTAGATTGGATGTTTGAACCCAATTCATGTCATTTGGATTTTACCTAAATTTATAGTGTTTAAATTGTGTTTATTTTGACCAATTGGTTTAAATTTGGGTTCAATTATCTTTAATTGATGATTTATTAAGTTTTAATTTGATTAATTCCTTTAAGTTTTGAGTTGATTTTGCATTTCAGTTCAATTTAACCCCTTTTAAGCTTAAATGAGTTAAGTTGATTTCAATTGGGTTCAAATGACCCATTTGGCTTAATTAAATTTTTTTTGGACTCCAATAATGCTTAATTACATATATGGAGTGATTTACAATGATTGATTATAATTTCTTTGAAGTTAATTTCGATTTTGACCCATTTGGCTCCAATTCCAAAGGTTGGGTTCATTTGGATCAAATGACCAATTTGATCAAATTAGACCCAATGATTGGTTGGATCATGTTTTATAATCATTTCTAAGTAATTTTGAATTTCTTTATATTTATGTTAAAGCATGTTTATATTAAAGCAATTTTGAACCCAATGATCTAATTAGCCTAATTAAGGCCTAAATAAATTTAAATTTCTTTATATTTATGTTAAATCATGTTTATTTTATCATTTGGATCATTTGTAATGATTTCATTTGGTTAAATTTTGGTGGGTTGACAATTGACATGGTGAGACCCACATAAGTCAAACTTATGTTAAAAGGGTTGACCGTTTCTTACCTTGATTTGGATTTAGATTTCTTTTATTTGATTTGATCTTATTTTGTATTAATATTTTTAGGTGTTTTTTTTTACTTTATTTGAATTTCTTTTGGGTTTAAATAATTCTAAGCTTAAAGAAGGAAATTAAGTTAACCATCTTAATCACCTTATTTTCAACTCAAGTTTCAAGTGAAATATGTTTGATTTTTTTAAAAAAAAAAAGATTCTTTGTTTATGTTTGTGTTTGAGATTTGGGTTGAGTCTACCTAAACCCATTACAATAGACCAAACCCAAAGGGTGCACAAGGTCACTAGGTGTAGTGTCTAAGTTAGGAGATTCTAATCCATGATTAAGTTTCCTAATTACAATTTCAAAAATGATGTTAACCTCTTCCAAAAATGAGGTCAACATACGATTGCGACATGTTTTATTATTTTAATCAATTTGATTGTTTGGTGTACTTTTATTATTTGTGCAATAGAACTAAATACTTTTGTTAGGCTTTTTAAAGTGTGATGTTTATTGTATGGCTTGGATCATGGTATGCTCTTTAAGGACTTAAATTTCTTTCCCCAACAAATAAACTAAAATTTAAAATTTAAAAACTTAAAACCTTATCATAAAGCTTATGTATTAATAACCTAAAAGATTTAGAAAACTTGGGTCTGTGATGAATGAATAACACCATGCATGCTTCTTGTCTTCTCTCCTTAAAATATATGGGTTCTTCACTCATTACATGAAGTGGGACCCAAAGGGGTCAACTCTAAATTAAACTAAGATCTATCATGACCAAAGAGGCCAAATTAGGTCCACCATGTCCAAATGGGCCAAATCAAAAACCTAAATTTGGATTTCATCATACCTAAAGGGGTTGGATCTAAATTAAACTAAGATCCATCATGCCCAAAGGGGCCAGATTAGATCTGCAATGTCTAAAGAGGTCGGATCCAAAATATCAATTCAGATTCCATCATGCCCAAAGTGGTCAAATCTAAATTAAATTAAGATCTACCATGCCCAAAGAAGTAGAATCAGATCCACCATGACCAAAGGGGCTGAATGCAAAACCATAATTTAGATTCTATCATACCCAAAGGGGTTGGATCTAAATCATACTAAGATCCATCATGTCCAAAGGGACATGATCAAATCTACTATACCCAAGAGGGCTAGATCTGAACCTAAATTTAGATTACAGTATAACCAAGAGTAGTGAGTTTAAATATAAACTTGCAAAAAGGACTAAATTGAAAAAGCTCACATGCATAGCTCATGTATAAATTCATATATTACTGATCATTTATAAAACTCCTAAAAGCTATGTCTATTCTAGATATATTATAGGTTGGCTATGATGGTTATATAGAAAAGACTAGATTATATGCCTTCCACTGAGCCAGCTAAAGAGTAGATATGGGCCAATATTTAAGCCCATGATCAATGTTTAATGATTTAGAATAAGTGATCATGGCACCAAGATCTATTAAGAGAGAGATATTTTGAAGATTCATTTATTCAATCATCACATCTACCACTATCGAATCATAATCTTTAGTTATCTACGATTCAATTAGGGTAACAAATTTAAAATTGATACATAGTCATGATGTCCCTTTAGAGCGAGTCACAAATCACCTTAACTTTGGTGATCGAATGTGCTCCGACCATCAAGAGACTACCTATAGGCATGGTCGCTACTAGGTTATTATACATTACATCATGAAGCAAAAGATTGGGATCCAAAATTAGTATTTGGCACTCCATTATCGGTTGTCAATGGGTACATTTATACTCGACACCACTTGCAAATGCATGGTGATGTTCTCAAAAGGGTTTGCATATATCAGGCAGTCTAAGCATCACTCTTTGATCACCTTCCAAACACAAGGATCAGTATAGTGGAACACTATGGTATGGCCACCAATACTTACTAGATCGTCCACAATAGATGATAATAACTATGCAAGATATACAAGATATGACTTCTAGTTATAAGGACTCCCTATGAAGAATGCATCTTACTAGATCATGAACTTTTCTAGCACCACTCAGATGGCCAACATGGGAGATGCAGTTATATATATATATATTTTTTAAGGAGGCTCATTATCAGAGACTATCCAAAGAATAGAGGACTGGTCACAGATAGCAGAACATGATCACTCTTGATACATGGTCAGAAAGCTTCCTTTATTCAGAGGTACATCTACCATATTTTGCATGACTAGGGGACCTATTTGACAATGGATTTCATACATCTAGTAGTACCAAATTTGAACCAAAAGGAAGAGTCAATTCTAACCAGATATTAGCATGAGATATTGATGATGAGCTATCTTTAGTAGCGTTCAATGCCACATGGCTATGTTACTTTGTATTCCTTGGGCATAATATCGACGCTCATGGTCAAATGATATCATTGGTTCCTCTAGCATTGGCTTCTCGATATCATGGATCAAGTTTCATGATTGATTTACAATGATACAATGTGGATGCCTTTTGGAACTATCTACATGGATGGATTCATGCTTATATTTTAGGAGACTTCAATTATGCTGAGACACCATCCTATTTCAAAAAAGAAAATTTCCACATGATTAAGCAACTAAACAAAGCTACAGTCTCTATAGATAAAAATCAAATATGAACCTCCATGTTAGCCCAGTGCACATGATAGATCACTTTCAGATCATCCACATATCATCTTTCTATAATCTATTTATTTAGAGTATGGAGCAAAAATTTATAGATTCTCTCATTAATGGAGGCATCCTGATGTTATCATCAAAACCTAAATATAAATACATTGCAAAGCATTTTATTGGGTTGAGACCCACTTGGCTATGCTATCACCACCATGAATCTATAATTAAAAGTTTACAACCCCAAAAGGGTGCCTGACAGTTGATTTACTCTACACTTATATACAGTGCCATTAATACTAGATATAATAAGTACTCATTCCTTGAGAGCACTTCCACCATCTTTAACACCTACTACATGGGCCTTCACACTTTGCATGGGGACTCATTCTAGTTTCTATATAGCTCCACAAGAGACTCATACAAGAATTAGTCATTTATGGTTGACATGGATCCGCCACACCTTCTCTTCCTTCTTGGAGTTCATCTTTTGCAATACAACTACAAAATGTAAAAGACCAAGCGGTCCAATTGATACTACATATGATGGTATCAAAATCCGTGTACTCAAGAGAAAGATGATTGGAATCTCTATAGCTCCCCACCAATTGATTCTAATATACGAGTTGTAAATATATAACTCTATTCATATTCTGCTTCACCAATAGGCGAACCACCAACAAAGAGAAGGAGAGTCATGTCATGCTAGCACTATTCACATATCGCTACAGCTCTAGTGTCCAACCAACTTATTAGTACATATCATATACATACTAGAGAAACTACACATACAAAAGAGTTGAGCCCTATGGCTACTAGTCCTGAGCCACTTTTATCAGATTCAACTTGGGTGATGTGAGTGTGAAAGAAGACTTCTCAGACCTAAATTCTTGTGCTGAGAGTTATTCTATTTCAGGTTCAAAACATATAGTTTGGAGGCAGTGATCTGGCCTAAAAATTTCATGTTTGTTTCCAGAATATGCCCTAAGGCTTCAACTTCATTGCAAAGTAGTCCTTCAAAATGCTTATATCATTTAACAACACATCTACTTCTAGGTGTCAACTTAGAAGTTTTTCCTTATCTTTCCACATTTTATGTAGAGGCAAATTCTTTGCTAGATTGTGCTTGCGCTCTGGGTCTCGAAGGAAAAGAATTATAGTTATGGGAATCCCTCTATAGAGATGTTAAATTCATACTATTCTCTTTGCACACTACCAATGAGGAGGTCTTGTTAGATACACTTACTACTTTAGAAACATTGGCTAATACTATTTCATATCAAGTCTCCTTAATTTGCCATGATCTAGAACACAGTCTTAGAGCCTTAAGATCCTTCCAAAGGGAGCTTTCTACAGCATAGATGGAACTCCTCAATATCTCTACAGAATTGAAAGAACTATAGTATAAGAGATAATATTTGCTAGAAAGGAGATCCATTATCAGACAAGTTGTCACATCCATGGAAGAAGATTGCTCATAGGTAGATGTTCAGGTGTCCAAACTTGAGCAACCTCTTTCTTCATTAGAGTGTGATCAAGAGGTTGTCCTTCAACATCTCCATAAGGCATGAGAAAGACAAACTACTATTGTTTATAGAGATCATACAACTTCTATTTGCAGAGAAATGCCAACCATTTTTGCTAAAATTTTCTAATGTAAATTGTCTCTCTATTATTGTGCAACACATGAAAATTATTGGAGTAATATATCAGAGGCTCAATTCTTTTTCTTAACTATATCTATATATGTGTACTACAACTAATATATAACTAAGACATTAAATTCATCATGTCCTAATGAGATGACACATTTGTTGGTGGGCAATTTTTTTCATCTAAAAAATATGTATATTTTTATTCTTCTAGCCACTGCATCATGACATTATATTCATGGCGCTGCGGTGCTACCTTAGTTTTCTAGAAGGATAACTGTTGAGAGCCAACTGTCAAATTTATGGTACAGTGACACAGTTCTATGATCTTGGGGCCAAGGTGCTGCTCCTACTATTGACAGAGAATAGTTACAGGGAACAGTGCTATAAATAGGAGTGTCTAGTTCACTCTTTTCTCCCCTTTTTTCTCTCTTCGAGCACTCTTCCTTTCATTGCACTCCAACGTTACACTCACAGTCCTTATGATCTTCTTTTGTCTTGAGATCCTTCATTCATTTCAGGTAGAAGATTTATGTCATTACCTTTAAAAAGCATGTTAAACCATAATCCCACCATTGATCTTAGATTTGATGAAGAAAAGAAGATTATCATGACATTCGTCGTTGAACTTTATTCCAGTGTGAGATGAAAACCCCTCCCCTCCATCAATCTTAGATCTAAAATAAGAGAGAAGAGTACTTCACATAAGGATTTTGAAATCTAGCACTGCTATAGTAAAATTCTATTGAAATTTCTAAAAATTTTACTAAAATATCACAAGAAACTCAATTTTGACTCACAGAGCCTTGGAGCTAAATATCAAGGCCGCAGTGTTGTGCTCTCGGGTATTCCTATTAAAATGAACAATGCCATTGTGTCCAAGAACTAGCATTATGGTGCACTATCAAAATAACTTTAGCGCCATGGCATCAGCACCGCAACATCATGCTCACTTGGTGTGGGAAGTATGACTTAGAATATTTTTTAAATTAATAATGCATAATATACCCTAGCACCATAGCACCATAGGACTAGAACCTCAGTGATATATCTCACTAACATAAGTATAAAGAACATAGAAAAATTTCTTATTAATGGACATAAAATCACCATTGCATAGTGACTCCATAGGGACAACACTGCAACACCAAGCTCTTGGGTTTTCCATTCTATTCACTACGCTAAGGCACTAGTTTACAACACTGAGGCGCTGCCACTTAGATTTCAATTTTATAAATATGTTTGAATATTTTTATTTAAATCTTGCGATAAATTGACAAAACTAATCTAATACAAACATACAAAACAAAATAATAAAAGGAAATTTTATTTCTAAATTAAAAAAATTATAAATTACAAAAGAAGAAAAGTTCAAAAATGGGGCAAACTAATAATTATACTCATCACCCTCTTACTCCTCCTCTTTCACCTCCTCTGTGCTTAATACCGGTGGGGTAATGACACAAAGGTGATACTGAGGTGCCATAGGGAAGGAGACCTAATTCGGATCTACCAAATTACATCTCTGGAACATGTTGAGTAGTGCAGTGTTGAATTAGGCCATTTTAAGAGAATTACATATGCTATTGATCCATATGATGATCAAACTTATGCTCTAGAATCTTCTACTTATGGCTACTTTGTTCCACCCTTTTTCTAAAGTCTGTGACAGCCAATTTTGGACTTTCTTGGACTGAAGATTGGTCAAGGTTGTGGGGCACGTGAGCCATCCCCCACTTCGAACATCGAATCAAATCCCCCAATTACCCTGTTCAGTATAGGAGCCTTTTGAATGAGTATTTCTTCATCAGGCCCCCCTACCGCTCTCATTGCAACACATAAACCATAAATCAAAGAAGGGTGACCATACCCAATAGTAGTGTTCCCCTTCAATATATTATAAATAATTTATGAATAACTTTCTATCGATCATAAATCCCATCGAATAACAAAATATAAAATATCCCTATCTTTGGTAACCTCACTACTATTACCAGTGGGCATAAGCTTGGCAGAAATGAAAGAATGCTAAGCCTTGGATTCATCAATAAGATTGATGGCAGGAAAGTTGATAATTCTTTCTTCCCATCATTTTCATTGCAAATTTGCATTTTGTTAGAAAGAAAATGGAGGATCTTGTCAAAATTGAGATGATCATTATAATAAGTAAGATATTGGTTGTAATCAATATTTTGGAGATTATAATATGCATTAATAGTATCTTGTTGAAACTTACTAGTTTTAGTTGTACATATGCTTTGTTGTCCTAGCTCACTCGTGCATTCAAAAGATCTCACACATTAAGACAAACGCATGAGATATTATCATAAGCCGGTTTGGCCAAGCCTTGTCTCATGATCACCACTTCAACACTTTCACTAGGATCCTAGAAGTTCCTCTCCAGGATTAAGTGTTTATGGATGAGGGCGTATTAATATCGCTCCTTGACATCAACACTGATGAATCTGCTGGCATTGATAGATGCCCTCTTCCTGCTCACCACCCTTCTGAGAGGAGGCATGATGAATATGTTAACTAGAGTGGAAAATAAAATAAAAGAGAAACAAATATTTAAGGATAGAAACTATTGGATCATAATCCTTAGCAGCCCTAGGTTTTATTTATAAATCAAGCCCAGTGCTGTAGTGACAAAACATGGTGTTGAGGTGCTGGCTTCTCATGTTACAGAATATGGCACCAACACCATGGCACTTACATGCACTAACCCGCTGACCAACATTCTGGCTAAAAAAGTTAAATTTAATTATAATAAATTTTATAAGCGAGCCATACCAAAAGTATTGGCACAATGCTCTAACCTAGCACCATGATGCCCATTAAAGTGAGGTTGTAATTTCTCTTTTAATCATCATATAACTATCAAGAATCATGACTAATGCCACAGCACTACAAGGCTACACTGTGACACTATTCAAACAATCAAATGGACTAATAATGCTAGCACCGTGATTCCACCTATGTAGCATCAGACTTCATAGCTCAAATGTACACTTGTAATATGAGACGACCATCTAAGCAGTGGCCCTTAGCAGATTCCGACGGTGTCGCCCCTCAAAAATATATAAGTATATAAAGACTACAACCGGTCTTTTATCTATTCTCTATATGAACACCACCATAATTCATTAGCCATGCCAACAAATTCATATCTATCCACCATGTAGACAACTATAATTTTGGCATTCCAAATGGATGTAAGCCCAACCTTTATTGATTTACATTGTGAACATCTATCAATTAACCATGCAAACACACCACCATAATTCATTATGTGAAAAAATTCATATATGTCCATCATAAGGACAACTATAATTTTGGCATTTCAAAAAAAATATATGCCCATCTTCCTATTCGTTCACCAAGTGAACACTCTTACACCACTTATATAAAATATTCTAAGTCTACTCGAGATACTTGAAACAAGGTAACCCATGGCTACTAATCAGACTCTCTGGACATTACAACTATGTCTCTCTGATGTTGTTAGGCAGGAAAAATATAGTCTCGGGAAGATGGAACGATGAATCTTGATCAGGACTACACTCCTATTTCCTTCTAAACGGTCATCTGAACTACACTATACCTCTAAGACACCGACGAATATCCAATAGATATGTCTATTTCCAACCATAATTGAGAGTGCTCTTTTATTATGATAAGAGGAGTAATTAATTATGGAGGCTTGTGTCCATAGGAAGTAGAACCAATATCTAAATAAATTCTAATGTAATGTTAGGGGAAATCTAGTTAAATATATGTCAATCTGCCTCATGAAAAAATCTACTCTTACCCATGTTTCCAAATATGGTAGAGCACATCATCAAAGGTGTTTTTTCTGAGTGGTCACTTCTATGTCTCTCCTTTCTTTAAAAGATCTATAGAAGAGACCTTTTATTAGGATAAGTTTTGAACTTGCAAACTTCATTTTAATGAACATAGATTTGCAGACAATATTCATTGAACTCCTTATGTATAATAGAATACTCCCTATCTATTTATTGGTGATTAATGTTGTGATAACTATCACACCATTATATGGGTTATTGATTATTAGTTTGTCCTTCTCTAAGAAATTAAGGCTAATTGCTATAATCAGTGCTCGTACCATGGCCATAGAGTTAACTTCTCTAAAATGTATTTTCTAGAGATTTTCTCACTTGGATGACTCGTCACCAAAAATGGTAGATATAACTAATATAGTTGGCATGAAATGGGGTGACTTTGTTACTCAACTAGTGGCCTTCTTTTTGGTTCTTTTCATGAACTCGTTTAGCTTCCTAGATTTTAATAGTTCTTTTACTAAACTCTTTAGATGTAGATACTTTCAAGTCCATTGTCATAATTATATGTACAATACTTAGTTCAATTGTAAACATCAACCTTCAAAGGTGGTGATCAATTGAAGAATTTTTTTATTTTGAATAGCCTCTAGTATCTAAATAATTAACACCCATAAAGGTGTGACTATAATCGATTGAAAATATTTATCATGCCCATAGTGAGTTGGATGATTTATGAATTTTCTCAAATGTATCAACACCTCTCTCATCAAGTAGCTATCTTCTTCTTCTATCTTGTCTGTGAACTTGGAACCTATGCTTTGATGATCTCTCTAGTGGCAACCTCTTTCCTAAAATACATCCATGAGTCACCAATGTTGATTGGATGAGTTATCTATATTCTTTTACATTCACATGGCTATTGGCTAACTCCAATAGCTTCGATGAGCTTTGAGTCACTAAAGGCAAAAGAAAAATCAAAATAGTCTTTTGAGGCCTTAAGTGAGTGTAGCTTGTGTGACTTTAGGATCCAAAAGTTTTTTATCCAACAATACACATTAGAAATAAATAATGAATTTCATAAATGATTCACCTATCTCTTATCTTAATTATAAAATAGCCTACAAGCTCTTAAAGGCTTATGGGCACTAACAAATTATATTAGGAACATCTTCTTAAACTTCATAAAAGTAATGATTTTCATTGGTAGACATGAGAATGATGTAAGTGCTGACTCTTAGAGATAGTTTTTCATCATTGTTTAGTGACATTTTTATTTTTTGACTATTTCTTGACTTCACTTTTTATTATTATAGCTACGTTTGATGAGTTTGTAGGCATTAGTGGAGGGTGACAAAAGGTAGTCATCAACTCCTAAAGTTATTTTGTTGGATACCCAAAGTAGTCTAGAGAAAAAAGTTTATTTGACCATGAGTGAGTTATTGGGGCATCATCGAAGTAAAGGATATGTTTGAATGCTACAATAGTGGCTTCCTTTTCAAAGATTATGCCTTTAGCAAGTCCCCTTATGGATATTTATTTATCATTGCTTATTGAATTCATTTTCATTATGTAGAGGTAACTCTAACTCCTCTAAGTGTTCCCTTGATGGGCTAGAGTTATCCTTTGAGGGTGGACCTTTAGACCCTAGAGGGGGATGCAGTTGCTCCTGCTTAGTTAATCACCAGGACAACCAGGTTCAATACATAAATATTTAAGAATGTTGGTGAGTTTTCTCTCATCAACTTGTAAGGATAGTGGGGAATCTAAAAGGAGAGGGATCCCCACCCTAAATGAGAGATCAAATCAAAGCCATAGGGTACTCCCCAAGGTTGTCTCTTTATAGAGGAGAGTGGCCTCTCATGACATTGGCTTAGGCTTATTGAGGTAGATCGGTCAGTGCAAATGAAGTTAGAGGTTGAGTTGAAATGGAGGCAGTCAGGGTAGGTAGAGTCCCAATGTAGGTTAGTGATTATAAAGGCTGGGTTAACTTTACTTTGACCCTGTGTCAAGTTGAGCAAGTCTTCCCACCTTATCAAGGGCATCAACTTCATGTTTAAATAGTTGTATAATAAAAGGCATTAAGCTAAGGAGTGGCGAACCCATTATAAAATAATTTAAGAGATGATGTATATAGGAAGTTAGGGATTATGTTTATAATTTAATTTATTGCAATAATAAAGTATATTTATGAAAATGTATTCACATTTATTACTAGCCTCTTGAGTGTTGAGTTTTTGTAAGCATTTTGGAAGGTAAGTGAGTGTTTTAATTGATTTTATCATAATGTCTACCACTTTTGGTTTTTGCGGGGTTTTGTAATGATTTCTTTATTTAATGATTGATGTGACCTCTGTGTTATCAAATTTATGGTTGTCACATCTATAAATTATAATTTACTATGATTGGTTGAATTTTTATTACCTTTCATCCTTTGCTTTGAGCAAGTAACTTCTTGTTGTGTGAACTACTTCAATGCTCTCTCACCCACCCTTTTAACTCTTTGTATGTGCCAATAAGTCATGGTGATGGTGGCTCAAAATAACATGGTTGCAGGGTTCATGCATACTGAAGCCAGAGAACTACATTAACTTTAGTCATCAATCACTTCATTCATCTTCCATGGCTACTATCACGGTAATTTGAACTTCTTAGTGTGAGTGGCTAACATGGATCAGCAATTCAACACTATTAATCCCATTGAGTTGTGCATCCTTATGGACCACTACTAGTTTAGCTTTTCTTCCCTCTACTTCATGAGTGGGTAGATATAATTAACTACAAGAAGGTTGTTGTCACCCAAGTTTGACAAAATTTGATGGTGAGCATTACCATCTTTCTAATCCTCCTAAGAGTGAAGGGATTAACATGGATAATGCCCCTCCTCTGCTTTGTCTTTGCTAAGAAAACACCAAGATGGCACCATCTAGTTGTTGGTGGTTTTTTTGAAATTCTTGGCTTGCTGAATAAAGTTGGAAAGTGGAGGTTAAACTTGTGATTTTTAAAACCTCAACTAGCTTGTCATTTTTACTACTCATGTTCCTTTCACTAAAGCCAAGCTAAAATCCCTGCAAGTGAGTGCTCAGGGGAAGGAGATTATAGAGAAAGTGATTGGTAAATGTTTGGATATCTCCCACTATCTCCATTTTGGAAAGGTCCATGAGTTCCTCTTTAGTGAATATTTCCTATCATATCTACAATTTATGGTTGAGTCTCATAATATAATCTTACTTCTTGTTAGTAGAGGATAATATCTCGGCCCCCCTCTTAGTTACTCTTAAGGTCATCACCTTCTTGGACAAGTATGAGGGAGCTAGTGGTGAGTCAGCTTCTACTGAGGCTGCCCCTACTAGTTGTTTGATGAAGCGGGATAGAGTTCTCATCCCAAGAATTTCAAGAAAAGAGCATTAAGCCCTCCTATCCATGATTGCCTAAGCAAGAAGAGCATGTTCAGTAAGGAGTTGGGGAAGTATGATGTGTGCAACTTCAGCACTTTCTTTATCAAGTAAATGGATGAGGCATTCAAAATAGGGTGATGAACTTTTTTATGTCTTTGCATTTGCTCCTTGATGAACTTCACAGAACTTTCCTTGCACCATAATGAATGCCTTAGCCATTACATGATAGTTGACTTGGGAAGTTTGTAACATGTTCCTTTTATAGAAGAAAGAGCTATCAATAGTAAGGACATAGCACATGTTTGTGAAGAGCACGTTCAAATTCTTCGAGGGCAAGATTTCCAAGCTAAAGGAGGGGGCAAAGTGCTAGGAGGAGGAGAAGGAGTGAGCTATGCTTGGCTAACTCACCTAGAAGTGGAAAAGAAGAAGTGGAGGCTCCACTACATTGAGAAGTTCTAGTAGATGGAGGCCAAGTTTTTGGGCTTCCTTAGCTCGATGACTACAAGTATTCACTATAATATAATTTGAAAGAGGGCACTAACATCATGATCATTATATTTGTGTAGCACAATCAATTGGACACCAAGTTCCAAGATTTTAATGATGTACTTATTTTGTCAAGGTAAACTCTACTATAGGTAGCGACGAAGGAAACACCGACTGGCTTCTTTCTTTTTCCCCTCTTTTTTTTTCTCTTTACAAGTTAAAGAATAAATATGATGACTTTTTCATACTGTCATATGAACCTTTTGTAAACAAAATTTTTGATGAAATAAAAAGTCTTTTAATACTCTCTTTCATTTTGTTAAATGAGCTTACTTTGTAAACACACGCGAGTAATGAATACTTATTGGATGTAGCTCAATACATTTATTATGACATGCTTGAGTACTTATTCATGTTTGTTATCAAGGTACTCACACTCATTATCAACAACTTGGATATACTTCATGAAATATGATCACCAAATATATTCAATTAGGTCACAATTATGAAATTTTGCTTAAGTATTATGCTCAGTAGAAAGCCTTTGAGCATACTTGCTATGGTATAATTATTTTGAGTACTCATTTTAGTGTATATTATGGTGACTATAAACCATAAGGAATGTTGGCCATAGAGAGTTGTTGACCTTACGGGGTGTTGGTCTTATAGTCAAGTTGTTAATTGCATAGAGTGTTGGTCATGGGGAGCCACCGACCTCATGGGTGTCAATCTTACACTCAAGTTGCTAACCGCATAGAGTGTGAGTCTTGGGTAGCCACCAACATCATGGGGTATCAGTCTTACACTCAAGTTTTCAGCCATATAGAGTGTTGACCTTAGAGAATTAGTGATCTCATGGGTTATCTATCTTACACTTAAGTGGCCAACTAAATAGAGTCGGTCTTGGCAAGTCATCGCTTCATAGGGTGTCAGTTCTACACTCATTCTCCCCATGGTAATTTATGAATCATTTTGTTCAAGTATGATCTACTACTTTCTGAAGTATTATATAAGTTAATTTTTGCTTGCTCATGCTAAGGAGGGCCTACCAAGCTTTGTACGTTTCACTTGAGTCAAAAGTGGTGTGCTGAATAGCCTAGGATGCTACTCAGCTCAAGAAGTGTTAACTCAGACTATTGGTACTCACCAAGTTTGTATAGTGAGTTAATTATCACCAGATTATGTTACGAGTTATACAAGCACCCATTTGCTATGTGAAAAGCATTTAGCATTTCATAAATAGAAAATTAGTGGGAAATACGATTCAAAAGTTGGACTTATCTTATGGGTAGAATTTATTTAGATCCTTTATGTTCCCAGTGTGCAGCATGTCTTGTCTAGAGTGAGTATGTAGTTGATATGCTCCAAGGCTAACTTGCCTCTTGACTATGTAGGGACCATCCCATATGTGGGCGAGCTTGCCCAGTATGTTCTAGAAAGTAACCACATTAGCCTTCTTCAATACCAACTATTAATATTTAGCCATTTGCATCTTTGTCTCTTCCTTATTTTTAATAAATCAATCCAATTTTATTATATGTTTAGACATTGTACTATATGATTAGTTCAATTCTCTAGTGTTCTGAGACTTTAGAAGATACAATCATTACAACAACCATCACTATTTATATCATATGACCAAGGATCATTCTATACAAATAGTACAAACTAAAATATTTGGCTCTATATTTGTTCAACTATATGATATCATGGTGTAGAATGAACATTTAGGGAAAAAATTCTTCTAAAAGAATCCCACAAATTATGGATTAAATTTGAGTAATCACCAAACAAACTTATATTGTATGATTGAACATCATAAGATTTATCAAATTAGGAAAAATTATAATTAATAATTTAATCTTAGTGGTTAAAAATAATTAACATAAATGACTAGTCATATAGTATGATCAAACATCATATAATACAATTAGTTTGATTTTGGAAATTTTTGCATTAATTAACTTAGTTATGATGACTAAAATTAGGAATAAATATGGACAATCATCTAGTACAAAAGAAATTGTATGGTATGATTTCCCAATTTAATTTTTAAAGAAAAAAAAATTATTTAGTGTGTGTGTATGTGTGCTTCATTGTTTTCATCAAGCACATGCTAAATACATGAAGGTATAAGCATAATAAAAAACCAAAAATAATGACACAAATTTGGGTTTGACTCAAATCATTTGGCATCAATCATTCCTTATTTATCTTGTTCATGGATTCTTCCATGTTCTAGCACTTGAAATTTCTATTGTGCATGCTCTCTCGGTCAATTTATTTATTGAGCTACTTATTTGTAGTTCTTATAATGAAAGCATACCATGGCCTACATGCAACTGATCAGTGAAAAGAATTGCTTAACCAAAAAAATATTTTTGAGCATCAAAACATAGATTGTTATGTGAAGGCTCATGTGGTTAAAATGTTGTTGCGTCTAAAGTGCTTCTCTTTTATGTATTGTAATATTTGGCCATTTTTCTTTGAGTTTTCTTATGCCTCAAGGATGCCTCAATTTATATTTCCTCTATAGGTTGAGTAAATTCTCCATGGTTTTTGTGTTGCATTTATCCCACTTATTAGTTTCCTAATTAAGGTTAGTAGTCACCTTGACTCTTTAACTATGAAACTTACTCTCAATAGTTATCACTACTTATGTTCCATATGTCAGGATGAATGGATAAGTTGGTCTTATTCTAAGAGTTTAGAGAATAATATGTAGAACATTAACCCTCTTGGTCTTGCTTCCTTCAATCTTCTTCTTTAAGAGATTGAAGATATTCTTGTCAGTAGCTTCAACTTCTTTATTAGTCTATCTATGATCTATAGAAGTAAACTTAAGGCCAATCATTTGGGATTCATTGAATTCATTTAGCCTTTTATAGACAAACTTAGGGCCATTATTAGTGGTGATAGATGGTATTCCATATTTACAAATGATGTTAGTCCATGTAAAATTTTGAGCAATTTGTGTAGAAATTTTGGTAGGTGACATGGCTTCAAACTACTTACCAAAGTAGTTGATCATAATAAGTATGAAAATTCATTAGCCACTAGTGAGTGGTAGAGAACTTATCAAATCTATCACCCACAAATTGAGGGGCTAACAACTTGTAATTAGGTATGAAGGTTGTGGTAGCTACAACTGCATAGAAGTGAGCTTTTGGCACTGCTCGCATCTCCTAGTAAAGTTATTTGCATTTTGTCTTAAAGTATATCAGAAGTATCTTTGGTGGTGAATGCAATGGGAAAATTTTCTCCCACCTAAGTGACTCCCATATTCTTCTAAGTGCACCTCACGACCACCTTTTCATGTTCTCTTTGTCAAACATAACTAAGATTTAAAGGGGTCACAAACTTATGAAATAGTGCACCATTGATTAAGATGTATGTGATTGCCTTGATCTTGAATATTTTAGAATCTTAACATTCTCCTCTAGCCCTTAAATCTTCAAAAACTTCTTAATTAGTTTAACCTAGCATGGTGAGTTGTTACATATTATTTGTAATGATACAGCTCCTTCTATACTCAACAAAGTGAGTTCAACTCCTAACCCATTTGTCTTAGATAATAAGTCAATGAAGTGGTTTTGTTCTCTTAGCACTTGCTTAATCTTGCAATACTTAAAACTTTCATATCTCCACCTTCACTTCATATAAATTCTTTTATAGGGATTCATCTTTGACTTTGTAGACATCATTTATTTCATTCACCATAAGCTAAGAATTTGAGTATGCCTATAAGGTGTTTTGAGCATCATGCAAAGATTGATTATTGGTAACTCAAAACATAAACTTTATGGATTATGTGACTATGATAATTGATAATCTTTGTAATACAACACTTGCTTCCATCTCTTATTTTTTTAAGGATTCACCTAGTTATAAGTTTCTCTAAGCACATTGAGTTTTATTGTAAATCTTTAAAGTCTAATAAAAACTCACCTAGTGCTTGTTCCTAGATCTCAGTGAGAGGCAAGTAAAAAGAGTCAAACTAACTTTTCTTGACTAATAACTCTAATAATCTTCTAGAATTGTTTGGCTTATTACATAAGTGAGTGGTTAGTGAGTACTTAAATTGAGTGTGCTTAGAAGTAATGCCAATGTTGTTAAGCTAACAATATGAGGGTGTGTGTAAGTTTCTCAATAATTGGATATTATTTCTTGACACCCTTTAGGGATTTGCTAATATAGTAAGCTGAGCTTGAGCAAGCTGAACCTTTATTCATGTTCGGCTCATTTGAAAATTACTCTATTAGGTGTTATTTCGTGTTCAAAATTGCTCAAAATTTTAGTGTTCGT
Source organism: Cymbidium sinense (assembly GCA_021442155.1). Lineage (NCBI taxonomy): Eukaryota > Viridiplantae > Streptophyta > Magnoliopsida > Asparagales > Orchidaceae > Cymbidium > Cymbidium sinense. The sequence continues at coordinate 7,180 of JAKCPB010001122.1, read as the reverse complement.
GATTAGCTTGAATTATTCGAAATGGTTCATATAGGCTCGAAAGGAATAATCCGAGAGAGAAGATTTGAACCTAAGCCAATCTTTTTTATGGCAAAAACACCAACCACTAAGCCATTCTTATAATTATGATATATATATATATATATAATTTTTTATTTCAAGCTAAATCAAGCCGAACACAATCGAATTTAGAATTTTTCATGTTCGACTCGTTTATAAATTGAGCTTGAAATATTTGTTTATGTTCAACTCACTTGCTTAATGAGCAGGCAGAACCGCTATTGAATGAGCCAAACATGAGTTGTTCTCAATAACAAGCTTTTTAATAGCCCTAACACTACTCATTCCATCTTCCCTTTTTGTTGAAATAACATATAACTTGCTGCATATTCTTCAATTCTTAAATATAATAACAAGGCATAATTGGCTTAAGGCATTATAGCATAAGGGGTAATTCATTCAATTTTTGAAAGATTGTTTTTCGTTTTAGCATACACTTGAATGTCTTTGGGCATCTAAGAATTTTAAATAAAGAGAATCGCATTTTTCATCTTTGTGATGGTCCTATTTAAACCTTTAAGACTCTTTTACTAATGTTACACCTCCATAGTGTTTTTTTGGTGATAGGGGCGTCAAATATTTCTTTAACATTACAACAACAACAACAACAAGAAGCCTTAATCCCACTAGGTGGGTGGCAAATCCCATGAAATTTCATGAACTAATAATGAACATGCATTTTAATATATTAATAGATGTATTATACTTTTTTATAGCAGAATAAGCCTCTCTCAAGTCTAGAATGTGCCGCTCAGGTGACTTACTTTTGATCATTAAGTCATTTAGATAAACTTTCACACTTCTTTATCTTTTTAATACATATTGACTTAGTCTATCAATCTCTGATAAGTGGCACCAACATTTTTTCAATCAAGGGGCTTCACTTTATAGTACTAAAGCTCTTCAACAGTGATAAAGATATTCTTATTTGAATCAACTGGGTACATCTTTATATAATGATAACATAAAAATCATCCAAGAAGATCATCTCCACTATTGGTCAACAATTGTATTGATATGAGAGAGTGAGTACCTATCTTTTGGGTAATTCTATTTTAAGTTAGTGAAATCTATACACATTCACCATTTACCATTTGCCTTTTACACCATTATCATGTTGGAGATCCATTTTAGGTTTTAGGCCTCTTTGAAGAAACTTGACTCCAACAACATATTAAGATTTTAATTGGTTACCTTTGTGAGTAGAGTTATCATCTTTCTTATTTTCTTCTTGATTGATCATGTTTCTTTTTAGACATTAAGTCAATGGTAGGTGATGTGAATGCTAATACCTAGCATCTCTACAATAGTATAGGTGAACATATTCATGTGTTCCCTTAAAGCTTTCACTAATACTTTTTTGTGCTTATTATAGGATGAGTCGATTCTTAAAATTTGCTTAAGAATTCTAACTAATTGTATTTCTTCAATTTTCTCTAAAATTTCTAATCCAATTCTTGCAACTTGAAATGATCATACTTCTTTAGGTTTGCATGAGCTTCCAACTTGTTTTAAGTCACCATACATAGTAATTACTTGTCTTCCTTCTAGTATTCTCATTTCAATGTGATATGTAGATGCCATTGTTGTAATGCTACCGGCAAAGGATTGATCAAAGATTCCATTATCATAAACTACTTTTCTTCTACCTTTGTTATCGAAAGATTGATTATACTTCTATCTCCCTTCTACCAAGAGAATCTATAGAGTGGATCCATTATGCATTAAAGTTTTAAATTCTCTAAATTCATCTTATTAAACACAAACTTAAAAATGATATTTATTAAGCTCTCCATTTCAATTGATATACTGCTAATTTGGTAGTTAGATATTAGTGTTATGATTATTATAATGTCTTTGAAAGGGTTGCTGACTACGGGTCAATCATTCTCTACACAGCTAATAAGGACAATCATCATGTTTGGTGATTTGACCATGACTGTTAAGTTCATCTCTCTTGTTTTGAAACACTTTAAAATTATTCTCCATAACAACTCCTCATATCCACCAAATATAGTGAGTACCACTCCCATGATATGGATTGTGTGAGCTAGTGCAATTCAATTTTGTTTTCTAACACCAAATTATTCTCCAGCAAATTGCTCTCCATAATCATGATCATATTATACAATTATCCATTTTTGTTAACTACTTTAGCTACCAGCATTAAGTCAATTAATTATAAATTATGCCTAAATTGATTGATCATATAGTATGATATAAATTATTATAGTACAATATTAATTGGTAATTACTTGAGTTTAATCCAGAATTTGTGGGATTCAATTTTTGGAAATTTTTTATTAATATGTTTGTATTGTATGATGTGATTGTACAGGATAAACAAATAGAGAGCTAAATTTTTAATTTATATTATTCATATAGTATGATCCTTGATCGTATAATATAAATAGTGATGGCTGATTTGATGACCGTATCATCCAAACTCCTAACCCTAATAAAATGAATAGATCATAGAGTATGATGTTGGATCATATAATATGATTGAACTAATTTTTCCTAAAATTAATTTTTCCATATTTTTATTTAGCCCTCTCCTTATAAATACCCCTTGTTGGGAGAAGCTTCAATGTAAAAAAATCTTAATTTGAGGCTTAGGAAAAGCATTTAGCTTAAGAGAAAAGTAGTGAGATTTATCTCTTCCACTTTTCTTTTATGGATTTTGTGTTGGTAAGTTTGCACTTTCATCTTGGATGTTCTTTTCTTTCATCTTGCCTTTAATTCTTATACTTTGACTTGAGATTTTGTTCTAGTTGAAAATTTGTGTAAGATTTTATTGTAAGAAGTTTTTATTTATATTTTGGAGAGAGAGTGGCATCCTTCTTGCCTTGAAAGAGAGATGGAGCAGTTGTAGGGTTTCCCCATTACCCATTAAGGACAAAGGCATCTCCACCTTGGAGAATGGACATAGGTCAGTTGGAACAAACCATTATAGATCTTTGAACCACATATGTTTTCTTTCTTTTATCTTTCGGTTGATCCTTTTATGGAGTTCGATTTGTTTGTGTGGTTAAATTTCTCCCTTAATGAAAATAAGAATTTGATTTGATCATTAATTTTAAGAAATTTTTAAAAGCACACCAAGTCACACTCTTCTTGGGTGTGCAAATTCTTATAAGTTGTATCAAAGTAGGTTGCTTATTTCAGAGTTGAACAATCACTAGTAGATCCATTAATGGTACATCTATAAAATAAAAATAACTTGGAAGGATACTTTATTACTCAACCACCTCTCTTTGATGATATTATTTTTAAGTTTTAGAAAATTCATATGTCAATTTTATTTAATTAATAAATTTCAATGTGGAATATGATTAAAGTTGGATATTCACCTCCACATGATATTGTCAATGACAAATGAATTAAAAATCCTTAAATTCATGGTCATTGGAAGAGTGGAATTTAGCATTATTAAATTTAAGAGATTCAAACTCTTTTTTATTGTTTGAAGTTTGAAGATTAAATTTAAAAGATTTGTAAAACTAGTAAAACAATCTTGGGCAAAATTGTGCTTTACTTATGAGTGAACTAATGTGGTCAAGAAATCTTGCATTAACATGCTTTTATATGATTATTAACTCTTTCATATGCTACCTCATGATTCTAATTGACATGTATGTTGACTTTATGTTGGACATCATTTTTGAGATTAGGAATTAGGACACCTAATCCAATATTAGGAGCCTCATTAAGCACTTAGAACACTAAACCTAGTGACCTAGTGCATCCTCTTTGGGTTTGATCTAATATAATAGATTTAGGTAGACTCAACCTAAATCTCAAACATAAATTAAATCAAACACAATTCACTTAAAAATTGGATCCGTGTGAGTTTAAAGCAAGGTGATTAAGGTGATTATCCTAGTTATCCTATTAAGCTCATAATTAATTAAATCCAAAAAAATTCAAATAAAATCAAAATAAATCAAAATTAAAGCAAATGAAAAGCATAAAATCAAAATATGAACATGAATGAATCCAAATTCAAATAAAATCAAATCAAGTCAACCCTTTAACATAAGTTTGACATATATGGGTCCCACCAAGTCAAAGGTCAACCCATCTAAACTTGACCAAATGAAATCATTCCAAATTATCTAAATAATAGAATAAACATGTAAAAAGAATTAAATTTATTTAGGCCTTATTTAGGCTAATTAGATCATTTGATCTAAATAGGCCTAAATGGGCCTTATTGGGTTTGAACCCAAATCAAATTGAAATCAACTCAATTTGATTGTTTAAAATAATTTGTAAATGATCATTAAATATAATTGAATCAATCATTAGGTCTAATTTGACCAATTTGGTCATTTAACCCAAATGAAACCAACTTAACCAATTAAACCTAATTTGGGCCAAATGGGTCAAAATTGAAATTAACTTCAAACCATTTGAAGTCAATCATTCTAAATCACTCCATATATGTAATTAAACATGATTGGATTCTAAATAAATTTAATTAATCCAAATGGGTCATTTGAACCAAATTGAAATCAACTTTAACCCATTTAAGCCAAAATGGATTAAATTGAAATGAAATGCAAATTCAACTCAAAACATATAAAGCATCAATTAAATATAATTGAACTCAAATTTAATAATAATTAATCAAAGAAAAACATTTGAATTTATCCAAACCCAAATGGATGAAAGGTGGGGATTTGTCCCTAAAGCCTCCACTAATCCTATCTTAACTCACTTAAATACATTCTAAAGTGAGTTTAGGATGAATGGCAGCCAAAATCATGAAGTTTATAATGGTACAAATGCATCCAAATTGAGGGAAAACCACATGGAGAAATGAGGAGTGGTGTGTAAACAAATCTCTCCCTAATCCATGATACCCTCTTTGATTCTTCCTCCCACCTCAACCTTATAACTTTGGACTCTTCTCATTCAATTGACCACCCCTTGGAGCTAGCCTCCAAGGTGGGTAATCACCATAGCAAAAGGAACTTGGCTTCCTCCATGGATTCCATGAGCTAGCTCATGTCCAAAATAAAGAGATGGAGGAAGCCTCAAGAACTTCATCTCAACACACTCATAAGGGAAAGACGAACCTAATCAACCCCTTCATTGAGGTCTTCACTGCCAGAGGCAGGACTCCGGCCACCTAAAGCTCTTTACATATAGCTCTCATCCATATATGGAAAGATAGAAAATGAGCTTTCCCTTATAAAACCAATCACTCCTACATGCTCCTCAGGTGAATAGAAGGAAATTTGAAGCCTTCCCCGATCCTTTTGCCGCCAATAGGCTGAAATTTATCATGATGAGCTTCTCCAAAAAATGAAAATGGGGAGGGAGTATTCCTCCACTCAAATTGGATCTCCTACACATTCTAGAGGTGGAGGCAACCTCAAACAAACCCTCCCGAGGTCTGCCAGGCTGATCAAAATAAAGGCCAATGGCAATTGGCCAAGTGTTGGTCTCCACTTGCAGAAGGCAAGCTAAGAAATCTTTACCATAGCTTTGGCCCATTGAGATGAAGGTGATGAAGGTAAGTGATCACCGCTAATGAGGTATGAACCCAAACCGCCTTATGCAATTTTGTTTGGTTCTATAGAAAGATAATTTGATCTCCAAGGAGATCAAATCATATGGATCAATTATAAATTGATCCTTGATCATTTTGTAATCAAAATCAATTGAAACTCCCCTTGGATTGCTAGAAATCAACCAAATTTAATGGATGGCATCCGCTTCTCGCCAATAAGAACAGGGAAGGAACAGACGGTCTTGATCTAGTCGCATGATCTGATTAAGCACCTTAAGAAAACCATGAGTGAAATCTTGATCGTCCGATCAAAGATTGGATGGTTAGGACGTATCCTGTGTTCCCCACCATAATTTTAGATGGATGAATCGGAACCGCCATGCGTAATAAAGACCACATTGACGCCATGTGGCAATCGACAGCTTTAAAATAAGAATTTTCAAAAATTTGAATTAAATAAAGATTAAAAAATATCATAAAAATTTTAAAAATAATAAAAAATAGAATATAAATCCAAAAATTGCAAACAAGAGCTCTATGGATTCATCTCAGTTAGAGAAATCCATTGAACCTAGAATCCCAAATTTTTTGTGTAATTTTGGGTTAATTTGGGTTTAAATGAAAATAATCAAACTCAAATTAATCACAAACCAATAATCCAATCAATATGAAACCTTGGGAAATTTAAATTTAGCTCAAAATATACCTTAGGAAAAAAATTCATGATTTATTGCAAAGTAAATCAAAAGATATTAAAATTTTATTTTCAAACCCTAATTGTAATGAAATAAATTAATATTAAATTGAAAAATTATGGAAAATGATAAAGACACCTTAAATCATCACAATAAAATTTAATGAACCTCAAAACACCACTAAAACTCACTAAAATTTAATAAATCATAAAATGATCTAATTTGGCATTTAATTAAATTAATTAATCCAATTATTCAACATGAACTTAGGAAAATCATAATAAACCAACCAAAATTTTAGAAATTCTAAATTAACCCACTATGGATGCATCTTCAAGGGAGGAATCTATGATAAATAAAACCCTTAAATAATTCTTTCTAAATTAAGCTTAATTTAAGTTTTAATAAAATAATTAAGACCATTATTAATCCCAAATTACACATCAAATCAGAATAAAATTTTAGAAAAAAAATCAAATTGGCAAAGAACCCCATTTGCCATAAAACTTTCACGATCAATTCACCTCTAGATTGGAAGTTATTGAATTTGCTATCTTTAGGTCACTTACATGGACTAATAAATCAAAAAATTGTAATAAATTATTAAAATTCATAAATTAATTTAAAATATCTTCATCAACACTAGAACACCTAAGGACAATTTTTCAACACTCTAAGTCGAAGAATTTGATTAATTGCAAACATAGGGTTTATTGAAAACCATTAAAAAATGCAAAATATAATTAAACCTTAAAGTTAATAAATTAGTAAATTCATGATAAATCAATTAATGTAATCTTATCACATAATTAATTCACATTAATATTATATTAAAATATTAACCTAAATGTATTATGTTAAAATAATTCAAATTAAAATAAACATAAATTAAAATGGACATAAA